>JACCGJ010025647.1:0-35512 GCA_013407085.1 Atriophallophorus winterbourni | reverse complement strand
AGGCTTTTTGATTTAGGTTTAGTGTGCCAGGCTCAGATTGTGCAGCGGAGGTCGACCGCAAAAGCATTTCTCTGTATGATTTTTTTTACCACCAGGGGCGTTTCAGTTGGTGCCGAATCGGTGCAGATAACATTAAGCGAAGTATTTTTCGTGGCAGCTTTGGCCAAAGGAGCGTTCGACGTAGACGGTTTCTGCTTCAAGGCCTTTTTAAGTATCACTTCAGTGTCGCGTAATTTAACCTTTTTAGAAGCACTCTGTGGCGGTGCGGTCGAGCGTATTCCATTATTCAATTCAACTGTTTTAGTCTTGATTATTGGTCGTAGCGTATTTTTTAAATTTGCAAGTTCCTCTTCTATTATCAATAATCTATTCTCTATTGTATTAGTCTCGTTTCTAGCAGAGAATTGTGTACTCTTGGGATTACGATTCGCTATTGAATTTCTACAGTCAATACAGAAATAGCAAACGGATGGGAGGTTTTTATCATTCACGATCTTTACACACCCATCGGTCAAAGTCTCATCGCAGGCCACGTGCACATGTATATCACAAAAAATACATTTAACCAATGCACTATCATTGCTTACCGGGTACAGGCACTTGGCGCAGAGGTCAAGGTGGTTTGATGTCGCTGTCGGGGGAACAACCGTCGTATGCACACCATGATCGATCGATTTTTTCGCGTGGGTGTTGGATCTCGTGACTCGACCACGCATTGTAGGCTGAATTGGGACAACTGGTTAAGAATGGTCGTCCGTTCGAAGTTGTATTCAACTTCGTCCTGCCAACTCTTGCGAAGGCATGGTTTTCAAAACTTATCAGTCAAGCTGTTACTTTGGTTCCGGCGGTGCCGTGAAGATGGAGCACTTGTCGGATGGTCTAAAGCTAGTTCTCCATATTAAACTGGCCTGGCATACATCAAAACGCATAAATGGAGAGGATACTCCATTCCGGTTTTACGGATAACTACACGCGCAGCAGCAGATACAGGTTAAATGCTATGGCTCGAATAGCGTAGAGATTGGTGCCTGGGGCTGCTTTCGATGGTGGGAGAGATTTGCAGATCTCATTGGACAGCAACAGTTCGCCTCAAGCTGGGCAGCCCCCAGTAAATAAGGTGCCGTCTCGTCATGGTCTACTATCCTCCTAGGGTTCATGGGAATTAGAAATTAACCGGCAAGCAGATAGTATTTTTACGCATCAGCAAAACGAATAACTAAACAACAAAGGTCAGAAATTGGGAACCTGGAACGACCGGTCCATGCTCCCAGGATTTCTGGACGACGTCTTAAATATCAGAGGCGTACGAATATCAGCTGTGATTAACAATGAGCTAAAAAGGCTTAAGGTTGACGTGACTGCGCTGCAACAGACGCGATTACCAGACACTAGTATGCTAACAGAGAGAGATTACACATTTTTGGAAAGGAAGGGGCTCTAGTGAGCCTCGACTGCATGGAGTTGAGTTTGCCGTGCGAAACAGCCTAGTAAATGCAGCAGAACCAAACAGCTGTAGGAGTGAACGGATTTAGACTCTAAATGTGAAGTACATTACTGGAACCATTACGTTGGTCAATGTTTATGCATCTGGGAATCACTAAAAAGCTGCATATGCCGAGTCGCACCTTCCACGTACGGTCCGAAGAAAGCTTGAATGAGCGACTGGTTCGAAGTATAAGCTTCTGGGATGACTGCTGTTTCGAGCGAGAAACTGTCATCAATCTTGAAGTTCAAAGGTATGCCAATAGATGAAACCTTAAGACTTCTACGAGCAGCTAGAAATAAGGTTCAACAGACTGCAAGACGATGAGCAAATGAATATTAGATTGAAATTAGCCTCAGGATTCTGTTTATACCGGAATTTTTCACGATGTGTAGTTTGAGATCTAGAGATCCATTGGTCCGAACAAACTTAAAACCGCTCCCAGTAAGTCTTATCTGATAACCCGATTGTGACAAAACTCAGCAGATGGAAAGCTGGGTAGAGCACTTCTCCTCTTTCTACACTACGCACAGTAGAATTTAACCGCATGCACTTGAAAATGTTGAGCGATTGCCGATCACTGAACATCTAGATACTCCCCTACTCTTTATGAGGTCAATCGGGAAATCGACCGCTTAGCAAATGTTAGGCCCTTGGAGACGACGGACCTCCATCCGATTTAATCAAATGCTGTAGAACGGCATTATTACAGCCTCTCCACCATTTGCTTCTTCAGTGCTGGAAGGAGGAGTGTGTCCTACGTGAGATGTGAAACACGAATATCATCATTCTATTTAAGAATAATGGTAATAGAGGCGATTAAAACAATTACAGAGGAATTTCCCTTCTGAATGATGTAGGCAAATTGTTTGCTAAAGACGTGCAGATCCGGCTACAAGTCTTAGCTGAAAAAGTTTTCTTCGAATCTCAATGTGGCTTCCGTGGGGGAATCAAGAATCAAGAATCAAGATTTTATGGTGATAAAAAGCTAATGCTTTACACGTACCATTGAATGACAACTATTGCAAAATGAAAAATTTAATCAAAATCACATTAGTAATATTTTTCTGGGTTCGTGTTGCTTCAACACACCGGGCCAAATTCAGGGTTTTGCTTGACGTATGCATCTAATTTCGATTTGAAAACATCAATTGTCGTTGCATTCACAATATCTTGCGGTAGCGCATTCCATAGAAAGCAGATACGCACAGAGAAGAAATAGCGACGGCAATTAAGTCTTGAGTGCGGTATTTCGAGACAACACGAGTGACTGCGCGTACTTCGAGGGGAGTTTACTTTTATTAGTTCGCTAAGCGGATGGTTTTCGATCCGCAGTATCTTGTAAGCCAGAATCAGGTCGATCCTCATTCGTCTTCGTGTAAAATCACGCAAACCAAGGATGGCCATTCGCTCTTGATACGGGACCCGCTGCATCCCTTCAACTAACTTTGTAGCTTTGTGGTATATTCGATCCAGGATCTCGATGTCTTTACGCAACCACGGTGCCCAGGCTGGGATCAAATAATCCATCGTTGGATGGATGTAAGTATTTAAAATTCGAGGAATTGTTTTGGGTGAGAACCGTCCGAAAATTCTTCTCAGAATTCCTAATATACCACATGCCCGATTAAACACTTTTCTACAATGCATACTCGGTTTCAGGTTATTAGTTATCCAAATTCCGAGGTCCTTTTCAGCGGTGGTCCAATTTAGGATATCGTGGCCTAGATGGTATGTATATTCGTAGTTACGGCCAAGCTGTAACATATGACATTTACGTAGGCTGAAAGGCATTTGATTCTCTAGAGACCAGCGATACAGAGCATCCAAGTCGTTTTGCAGCATTAAACAATCTTCATTAGAGCGGATTTGCTTTTAATGTCATCCGCAAAAAGAACGAGCTTGCATCGCACTATTTCAGTTATATCATTTATATATAAGAGGAAAAGAATAGGTCCGAGCACTGAACCTTGAGGCACCCCGCTCGTGACATCGATACTTTTCGACAATACTCCGTCAACGCGAACTCGCACGTGCCGATCGGTCAGATAATCTGTTAGCCACGATAGTAAGTTACCTGTTATTCCATATCGCACTAGCTTTTGCAGAAGCAAGCTGTGGTCGACCTTGTCAAAAGCCTTTGAAATATCAATATAACAAGCATGTACCGTATAGCCTTGATCAAGCGACATCGTCCAATCATTTAGTGTGATCAGTAAATTCGAAAGACAAGATCTGGTCCGGCGGAACCCGTGTTGCGCTGCTGACAAAAGACCTCGTGCTTCAAGCTGACCCACAATACATTCAGATATAATGCGCTCCATAATTTTCAAAATACATGGTAGCATCGTTACAGGTCTGTAATTTGCTGCGTCAGAACGACTGCCACCTTTGTAAATTGGTGTTACCACACCCGCTTTCCAAGCCAAAGGAACAAAACCTTCACCAAGACTCTGGATGAAAACTGCAGCTAAGCTATTTGAAAGCTCTCTATAACACACATGAAGAATCGCTGGGGTAATATTGTCCTCCCCGGGAGATTTCTTTGTATTCAATCGACGTAAGTGTCGCTCTACCACCAGTTGATCGATCACGGGCTCAGTTAGTGGTTCTACAGTGTTTGATAATTCATGATGCAATAATTGCTTTTTGGGGCAGTAGACTTGAGAGTAAAAGCACGCAAGCGCATCCGCCGTCTCTTGGACTGTAACAGTCAAACCTTCTTCTGTCATGATCGGGAAAACACCTGGTTTAACTTTGGTTCTGTCATTCACAATTTTGTACAATAGTTTCGGATTCGCTTCCATTCGTTCCACCATATGTTGCTGGTACTGTTTTTTGTCCTGCCGAATTAGGGTGGTGACTCTGTTACGTATTCTGCAAAATTGTAACCAAGATGTAGGGGTGGCGTTATTGCAATGAGTAACCCAAGCACGCCTTTTCAATGAAATCCATTTTCTAGTTCTGCTGCGAACAGAGAAACGGAGGCTGTGGACATCTTTTCTCTGAATATATCGAGAGTTCGACTGGATTTGCATCTGAAGGTAGTTTATCAGAGAGTTATAATGTGTATTCGAGTCACTAGAATCAAGTTGAACATCATTCAGCTCACAAAGTGCTTCCTTGAGTCTCCAAAAATCGACTCTACGGATGATTTTAGATTCGTCACTGTGTCTCGATGCACTGCAGGCGTAATCGAACACGAGCATCACATGGTCACTCCGTCCCAATGGAGCTTCGTAGTGTACTAATTCAATAGCTGATTCGTTAGAAGTCAAAACTAGGTCCAGAACAGAGGGCCGGTCTGTCCCTCGCATTCGTGTGTGGTTGCAAACGTGATTGTACAGGGGGACTAGATCAAATACTTCTTGAAATTTGTGTTCCAGTGAGTTAATTGGGTGTTGATTTCTCGAGTATAGCTGCGGGAGGTTGAAATCCCCCATAATCAATATTTGAGCATGTGGCCGAGCGCTGATGCGCTGAAGTCTTTCAACTAACACATCATTATGATCGACGGTCGAAGTTGGTGAGCGATATATAACCCCAATTGTACAGCTCTCACCAGATTCCAGGTCAAGTGAACACCACAGCGTGTCTGTGAGTGAAAGATCAGTATCTGCAATGATATTAACATTGAGGCGCTTGTGATAATACAATGCAACGCCGCCTCCCGGGCCATCACGGTCATGACGAAAAAGTGTCATATTAGGGATTGAGAGTTCACTGTCCGTCATACTGGGCTGATACCAAGTTTCCGTCACAGCAATAAGGTCAGGGGACTGTTGCACACAGATATCAATGAGTTCTGCCAGCTTGTTGACTAAACATTGAGCATTAGTATATATACCTTTGATCGATACGACTCGGTGTAGCGATGAATCAGGTGATATGAGGTAAGGGGTAGGACAATGTGATGCCAGATCTGGCTTAACAGTAAGTGCTCGTAAGGGTGTGACTTGTGGGCTAGTTATTGCGCTCCAACAGTTTGAATCAACATTTTGTTCCGTGTATGATGTACTCGGTCCGACTCGGTTTGAGCCGGACCCACTACGTTTTTTGATGTATTGATTGCTTCCGTTTCGGTGGGAACGCTGCCGTCAACCGTTGACATGATCTTCTCCCTGAGACAACTTCAAGAAAAGTGTAGGGTAAAACGCATGCCATTATACGCTGTTTTTATTGATTTAACTAAGGCATTCGACTACGTCTCGTGAAAAGTCTTTTCAAAGTGCTTGATCTGATAGGCTGCCTTCAAGACTGCTCAAACACGTTATTTTGTTCCACACTGGCATGAACGGCTCAGTCCATTTTAACGGTTGCAGTTCAGAAGCTTTTGAAATTCGCCGAGCATGTTCACCCTATTGCGACATCGCCGCCTGCGGTGGCTTGGTCATGTCTATAGAATGGAAAATGGTCGTATTCCAAAAGATCTACTATATATATATATCAAGGGCAAGTAGCCTGACCCGAACAAACTCTTACACATATTTTCGACCTCAGATTACTCGCGCAAGGCATCAGTCGTGGATTATCTCGTTAGCACGGAGCAGTACACATTATGTGGGCTCATCTCCTGGACAGGATTGTTGGCTGTTGCGGTTATTTTTTCGTTTATTGTTGGTACCCGTTTCACACCTGGGTCTGATGGAGAAATATGTTTGAACAGATTTACCCGCGTGTGTAACATCGGTAAGGTTTGATCCACAGTTCTTGGGTTTCAAAGATAAACGTGTTACCACTATGCCGCCGCGAACAACAAGTAAATGTTAGAAAGTTATAAACAAAGTTATACTTGTATGCCATTGTTGTATAGGGTTCTTACAAAGAACCACGATGTTAAAATACGGAATCACAAATTGATTCCTGGGAAAGCGCTCGAGGTACTTATAAAAGACAAATATATTGTGGTGAGGGGATGTGAAATACTACGACTGTTGTGTTTGATAAGTCTTTGCAAGTTTTATTTTCAGCTGAACATTGCTTTATTTCTGTTCTGATTCCAAAAGCATTAACGAACTATTTAAAGGTGTTAAATAGTTTTGGGTTTAAATTTTTCTTCAATTCAAATTCTATGTTGAGTTACTGGTTATTTGTTTTTTTTCGAAAATAAATCTTAAATCTTGGTTGGTCGGCTTCGGTAAGAATAACCTGACTATTGTGAACGTACAGTATACAATATTCTTAGGATGGCGAAGCTTCGAGCAAAATTTAGGATGGCGCTATTGATAACATTCAACATCGCTTCTAATTAATTTCAATTTCAACTTGCACTGGGTTGAAGGTGGCTAAATGGCATTCACGCGCTTCGATTTGATTTCACGTTAGTCGTTTTGAAAACAAGGCACTCGGAATTAAGTAAACAGATCGTATGGTTCACAAGCACTTCACTCCAGATATCTGGGAATTATGAACAATGCATGAACAATGAAAAACAAACCGGTAGTAAAGTGTAATTTCGGGGTGTGTTAGCGACACATCATTTTAATACATATAATTGTTTACCATTGTTCGTCTGTTTCAAGCGCATGTGGATCCTGATCCTACTGTACCTGCGTGATGAGTGCAAACATCACTAAACCGGTCGTGAGATGTGTTTGAGTCTGATCGAAATGCATGGAAATGAACTTATTTTAACGACAAATACATGATTTTGTTTTCAATATTTTTATAAGGACGGTCCCAAGCCCGTCTGAGAAAGAAGGAGGGTTGGGCTTAGGGCTAGCAACCCTATCCCGTAAAACCTACATAGCTACGGAAACGATGACAACAGATCCGTGGTTCGGTCACGTCTGCATGATGGATCCCAGTTCGCATACGAAGGTAGCCATGCACTGGCATCCGCAAGGTAAACAAAAAAGGGGACGGCCCAAGGAAACTTGGCGCAGAACGTTGGAACGCGAACTACATGCACAAGGATTCACGGTGTAGACGGAAACGGAAGCAGCGACAGACCGGAACCACGGGCGTGAAGTTGTCTTCGCCTCATGTGCCACCCGGCACGGAGAGGACTGAATTTGTGGAAAGTGAATACCATGTTGAGTCTAATGCCCTCAAATACCTCAACTCGTAAGGTACCATCTTGGAGCTTATTCCAGTGGTTAGGCACACGGTTAATGAAAACGTTCGCAGTTTCCTGTAACCTATGTCTAGCTTTGAGACATTCCCTTCGAATTTCAACTTGCGGCTGTTTGGAAGGCATGTCTCAGTTATTCAGTATTATAATCTCCAATGAGAGCTTTCAGAATTACAATTAGTTCTATTAGGTCGCCATGCAGCATCTGTCTCCTCAATGAGAAATGTTCAAGCTCCTCAGGTTTTACCTGTATGATCATTAACAATTTTAGCCGCAAGGCGATGAACCCTTTGGACAAATTTTGCGTTTTTTAAGCATTAGGATTCGGATTGAACACAATATTTTTAGTGGCGTCACACGACTAATTTGTACATGGGACTGATGATAGAAAGTTTTTTAAGATGAAAACATTGAGCGCAGTCTGAATATTTCCATGTAAGCCATGTTTACTGCTTCAATACACCCAGTAGGCTACTCAAAATCTTCTGTAATATTATTACTATTATTATTATTAATATTATTATTACTATTATTATTACTATTATTATTATTATTATTACTATTTGAAATCGAGTAAAAATTCTTTGAAAAGGTTGAATTTCACCCAAATGCTCTGATTGCTGACGACGATCGAATCGCGGTTGGTAATTATTGAGCATTTGTACTAGGAATCTGGATGATCAGTTCGCTAGAGGTCGAATGTGAAATTACTTTGAGCTCGGTGATGAGCTAAAATGGTTCCGGTTATAAAACATGTTTAGGCACAGTTGATGTGGGCATCACACAGGGTTTCCAAGATTAACTGTCTTGTAAGTTCATTATCGCTATTCGTGTATATTGTTTGAACATGAGCTAATTGTTGACGTGAGATGACCTGACACAATCAGCTTCGGCTTCTCTCCACAACCCCCCAACTCGCTACACTGGTGTCAAGACCAAACAAAGAACCTGTGGTGCACCAACAGTGAGAAGAAAGTGTGAATGGTCACGAACAAGCCGCCTAGCATCCCCGACTGGACTTTTGAAGGGAGAGTGTGTGAAGGAGCGAAGTGCATTAGCGATGAGCGCTAATCACGAGCTTTCGAACTCTAACGTCCGACGCAACACAAGATCAAGAATCGCTGAAATGATCAACGACGACAATTGCCAACTCCTAATATTTCGGGTTTCTGATTGATTGCATTCAAATGGCAACATTTTCGTGATCATGAGAAAATGGTCGACGTCAGATGCAATCGAACGATATGCAATTCGTCAATGTCGGTCAAACAAATCCGACGTGGCGAGGGTTCGAAGTGTACCGGTTGGCACGAAATCGACTGACAATTCAAATCGAAGTGACAACCAGGACAGACACGTTAGGGATCACCGTTATGATTGTTTGTTTGCATATATATGATAAGCTTGTTCTTTTGATGACAGTGCTCGACAATATTCTAAAGTATTTAATTTATCGGATAAGCCGATATCGCAAACCGAACAAAGATTGTTGGAAAAGGGCCTAAACTTCTCGTTAAGTAAAAATACTTGAAAGCTGAGGATGTTATTCCTTGCGTAAAATCTGCCCTCAACCAGCTACCTGAAAATCAGGCAGATGCACTGCGAAACGGTATATCTAGAATTATCAAACAGTGAATTTTGGTGACATTCAACCTATTCACAGAATTTTTACCCGATATCAAATAGTATAATGAAAAACCAAATTTCCAACCGCTACTACATGAAAACGAGTTCAAACGGAAATTCCAAATTTCAGTAAGACACGTATATGACCTAAAGACATTTGTAAGTGTTATTTTAAAGCTATTGGGTGTGTTCTACGTCATACGGAAAACTAGCTCCCAATGACTCATTATCGACAGGACAGTTTAAAGATTCAGTGTGAAGCTGGGTTACATGTTGCGCTGCTGTTACTTGCTGAATAGAACTCACAGATACCCTCGAAACGGTGGAATGCATAACGCTTGAAACGTGATAAGAGAAACGCTCACGCCCAAATATGAGATGCAAGTGATGCAAAACGTTGCGAACCTGATCCGCCTCAGACATATTTCCACGGCCGCCATGCAAGGAATCAGCATAACCGGTGTCCGATAATACCTCGATAAAATATGTTTCAAGCAGCTGATGATTCACGAAAGGCGACGCGACACAGTAGAACAATTTGAAATTGACCACGTGTATGTCCCTGTCAGCAAAATTGGATGTGCCCTGAACATTGACGGTGGGGTTACGTGAGACTATTTTGATTTTGGATGTTGCCCTACGATATACTAACAGGATGGGATGTTCATTCTGAATTGAAAACAACGCGAAAATGTCCATATAAATCACCGGCGGTCAACTACATGTACGCCAGACACACTTCAGTCGTCGTTCACGAGATCAAAGTCAGAATTATATTGGAATATATGATAAATCAAGGTCACTTGAGCTTTGAAAACCCGATTAAATAGAATTCTTTATTCGAAGTCGATATGATTCTCTCCAGAAAATAATCGTTCGTCTGACATATCGTATGGAAAAATTTGGAATCGCAAGGTTATGGTTGCACCTTAGCACGCGTTTGCACGTATCCGGGAAACCAGTTGCCTGGTATTCGGGGTATTTGCGTGTGCTTCTCAAACAGGTCACGCCAGCATTGTTCTAGTGGCCAGGCTCTGAAATCATTTTATAATTTGTTGTTTTCACAAGAAACAAAGAACTGGAGCTTCGAGTCCAGATCACGAGAATTATTCTAAAGAGAATGTGAGCACCACAACATATTCTTAACAAAGTTTATAACCGAAACCGAGAATTAGATTTGCGTTTCAACTTATCGGAAGACAAATTTTGGAGAGAATAATCCCGGTGATCTGAATTAGGCGTGTTGCAACCGAAATTCCGAAGAAACCTACATTTTTTATTTATGAGATTATGACTAACAACTTTGTGCGCAGAATCCCCAGGAAATGCTGATTATTTAGATTAGGAGAGTAGTTTGAATGTGAATATCCAGTGAATTTGCCAACAGTTAAATTATGCAAAATATCACACACAACTCTCTGAAGTTATACAAGATAGCATACAAAAATTGCTGCCACAACCTTAACGTGAAATCAAAATTGGTGGCATACTGCGCGTGCGTATTAAATGCTTTTCGTAACAAGCGCTCATCAAACCACCAAAACGATAACAACGAAAACGGGATATTGTCGACAGTCCAGCACGCGAATTGCAAAAAAATGAGACCAGATCGCGCACACAATTCCCTATGCCGTCAGTGAAAATTATTACATCGGATAACCTCGATGAATGCTAGAAACAAGGATACATGAACCCCAACTGGCCAGACAACCACATGATCAGAAATCGTTAGCATCGAAACATTAGGATAAAAAAGGGGATATCGATTCAATCTGGTTGGAACTTAAATCATCATCAAGGGAAAACACGCCATATTCACAAGTTATTGAAAGCATTGTATTAGTAATGAAAATGCTCGACTGCACAGCATTACTGGGACAGCATCCCAACCACTTAAACGACCTGAGATAAAAAGCAGCAGATAAAACGAATGAACCTATTGCCTCATCCACTATAGACTATACCAGCGTGAAAAACTTCGATAGCATACAGTCTAGTACCAAGGTTGTGAGTTATTAAAACTATTTCGTCACAATTATTATCCGCGTACAATATACGAATTTTAACCGTGTGTTACAAAGACAGTGTAAACTACCGAAATTTACAATGTCTCTCGACCGAAAAACATTTAACTATGTTACAACACATAATACAACTGTTATTCTGACAGTGGCGGTATGAACGACCACATTAAGCCTGATTCAGAACCATCAAGAACAGCGATAAAGCATTAACATTGTTTTTGAAATTATAATAATAAACGATACAAAGCTGCATTAATGATGAGTCACACCTTGCTGAAGGTCCATATCAGGTTATTGGCAACCTTAGAGCTACGACCATTATGAATAACCGTAAGAGGGTTGTTTCAAGATAACTGCGAGGAATTAAGGACAACCTTGGTCAAAGATTATGGTTCATGCTCTACCCTAAATCTTCTCAGACACCAAGGTTCTATGGACTTCCGAAGATACATAAGGTAGGCATCCCCTTAAGGCCCATTGTAGACGGCATTGGATCACCAACAAACGAATTGGCTAAGCACCTTGCTCAGATTTCGAAACCATTGGTTGGTAACACGAATTCTTTTATTAAGAACTCGTTTGATTTTGTTCGTTGCTTAAGTACCGTAACAATTAGGGAGGATGAGATGATGGTTAGTTTTGACTTAAGCTCCTTGTTCACGAATGTTGACACTACAAGCGCTTTAGAATTAGTGAGGAAATCACTCAACTCCGATATAACCTTGAAGGATCGTACCAACTTGAGTGTACAACAAATCATCAACGGTGTAGCAATTGTCTAAATATGAACCACTTCTTATTTAATGGACAGTTATACAAGCAAAACGATGGTTGTAAATGTCGATATCCAAATAGCTCGAAATTGTATTCTATAGTCTTTTCCAACCCGGATAGAGTTACGCGCAAGAATTGTCCAAACGTTGCAAAACCAATATACTCGTAATGAACAATTTTCTATAAATAGCGGTACTGAACAAATGTACACAAATGCAAAATATTACCTTAACACTGAAAATCCGGGATTAGTTTCAATAACAATTACGAGCGTCCATAAGCAGAAAATATGGCGCATGTGAAATCAAGTAAAATACGAGCTAACAAATGGCGGTAAAGATTAAAGCAAAAATAAGAAGGGTGTAAAAAGATAAAGACACTTTCTGGTAAAATATTCAAAAACATCCAAAATGAATGTGTACAATTTGTTGGGAGCACAAAATAGGGAGACCAGACAGGCCAAATAATTATCCAACTTAAATGTGAATAAAACATTTACAATGGTTTAGCAATGGGCTCACCCATTTCTCCAGTGCTAGCGATTATGTACATGGAGCACTTCGAAGAGATAGCTTTGAGAAACGAAGCGTTAAAAACAAAAATTAGGTGGCGCTATGTCGACGATACATTCGTAATCATAAAGCGAAACAAACTAGAAGCATTTCATAGTTCTCTCAATAGTTTGAATCCAAAAATCTAGGTCACAAAAGAAACCGAGTCTACGGAATGGACACTTCCGTTCTTCGACTGTCTCGCGCAAAAAGACAACGGCAAGATGAGAACAACGGTATATCGTGAGCCTATCGACACGGATGTCATTTTGAGATTCACATCTGCGCACCCTAAAAGGGTATTTCATCCATAGCAAAATCGCTATTCTACTAGGTTGACCGCCTCTGCAGCGATGATGCAGATAAGAGATGAGCTCATGAAGAAGTCAGTCGCCGACTTGCAAATCATGGTTACCCCAAGAGCTTAATTAAGCGCCAATTGAACCGAGTTAATCATCCGCAACCGAAGACGGAAAAGGTTTGGCGAGCTACGGTATCTCTACCTTATGTCAAAAGCGCCTTCGAAGGAATAAGTCGAATCTTGAATAGCGTAGGTATTAGAGTAACATATAAGGCAGGTAGAACTCTCTGCTTCGTATTAATGCATCTCAAAGATAAGACTCCTTTAGGTAGTGCGACGAACTGCATCTACCAGATCAACTGCAAGGGTTGCGCGGGTGTTTACATTGGGCAGCCGTCTAGAGAACTCTGCACTAGGGTAAACGAACACATGAAACTAGTGGGAAAGCGACCCCGCAATCCCAGTGAATATCAATCACTGATTCGGGATTCGGCCCTAGCTTAACACGTGCTAGACACTGGACACAGCGTAGATCTCGATAACGTGAAAGTGATAAGACGGGTTGTGAAATCTTATAGGGAAAGACTTCACGCCGAGGCTGTTGAAATAACAAAGGCTGGGGCGAATGCGGTGCATAAGGTGGATGGGGCGGATATCTTAACAATCTGGCGTTCGGTTTTGCAGCGGATTAGGATTAACGAACATTACACCTAATACGCACATGATTACGTAAGCAGTGTGTCGGCATACGCTGACTTGTACAATTAATAAACAATTAGGGATAAACACAGCAATTAGGAGGTGTGATCGATTATCTTGAGCTCCCCTGTCTAGCTTAGTGAACTCAGGATTGGTCAAGAGAAAGCCATTTATACCTGAACACTGTTCGTACCGACACCCTTGGTCTGACGAAGCTTCGGTGTTTAGAAGCGAAACGTTACCAAAAACTTGCTATAACCGATTCATTGCAAACTTTAATTTCATGATTATGGACTCCCGATCGGTCTCGAATATTTTCAAATACTTTGCTGTAGTGAATTGAATTGTATTGAATTGAATGAAATAACCAATTCAAAAATGTAAGTGAGAACAAACAATGCTCACTCGAATTACACATTATGTATTGATTAATGTTGGTTTGACAACGAGAACTTGATTAACAGTATTATTGATTATTATTGGATGAATGATGATGAATGATTGAATATTATTGATCGTTATTTGAACAATCACCACACAAACGTTCAACTTGTTTCGTGTATTCATTTTCTCCACAACCCATTTCACGCTGTTAGCGAGTATCTTTCAAGGTAATTGAGTGCTAAATCATATTTTATATTTGCACCTGCGAGTTTCATAGAAAATTTATTACTGTGAATATTTGATTTTTGGACATTTAACACCTTGAATTACTTTGAACAAAAATAGTCTGAAACCGTCATTGACCACTACGATATTTGTTATTTAAAGATAATGCATTCCCAACAGTTCGTTCCAGACAACTAATATAACATGTGCTCACAAATTATTATCTTCCATAAAATGTATATATTCGATTAATTAATCAGGTTTTTCACACGTAACTGATTCGGTATTATTATTCTTATTAGAAATTGGCCTCAACCGCATATGAATGAGAGCAATCAAATGATTTCCAACAAGATTCTAATTTAAAATGTTTACTAATAAATAATAGATTTTATCACCTATACAAAGTAAATAATGCATTAATGTTGATGATCTTAACAACGAATTATAGAATGTATGGTGAACTCACAAGATTACTGTATAATCATTATAATCTATAGCTATCTAGTCCTGACGGGAGTTCAAAACAAAAGAGATTAGATGTTATAAAATATACGGCGAAAATGCGATGACCTATTTATTGTTTTGAGAAGAGTTTATTATTTAATATCTCTTGATGAGATCAGGGCATCATGCGGAAAATCATGACAGTAAATTTTGCTGACTGATAGACACGCATTCACTGCACAACCACGTCTCACAATTAAGTCACAAATGGATAACAATTGCAGATTGTCTTAACTTAAACCCCAAATTCAAGAAAATCTACACTAAAGTGTATTATTTACATGCCTACTTCACCAGGGCAACAAATCTGTGCTTGGTTTTGACAATGTTTGCAAATAAATATGACTAGAGGAATCCATGAAACTTTCTAGAGAATCGAACATTCGATTTTGATCGAGGCAACAAGGGTAGTATGATTACAGAGGATTGAAAAAGCATATCCAGGTAGCCGACTGCTTTAGACTTGTAACAAGCAGTCGGGCGAATGTTTTTCGAAACAATATAAATAGACTTTTAATAATGGATTCAAAGTCGGTGAATTTCGCGTTACAATTAGTGGGCGTACAAGAGAATTGATCGCTTGGCGAAAGTCACACTAGTTTAACACAGAATCACTAGAGCTATGTATTCTGGCTCAAATTAAATAGATTTCAAAAACAAAGTAAACGCCACTTTAAGAGGAGTTTAAAATATTACAATCACCCCAGTATTTAAAATCGAATAGATGCACAATATGCCGAGCCGGAATGTTATCGCACGAATTAAGAGAAAACCAGGAATGTAATCCGGGCTTCGTGAAGATGAAATAGATATCTGGGAGATAAGAATATATATTGAAAGTAATTATTGCATTGTTTCGAAAACAATTTAGTTGTGTGAGGTCACTGATATAATACACAGTTGGTTAAACAGCATCATAAACAATCACACCAAATACGCTAAGATTTATGGTGTGTGCTCTGAGCAATCGGCAATACAGATTGAAATACCTCAAGGCTCAGATTTTGGCCAACAAATATTTCTTTATTTGTGAATGATCTGACAGCCTGCTTGATATCACTTTGACTCCTGTTTGCAGAGGATATTAATATCCCAAGATCAAACAACAGAGATACGCGTATCTCGGATTTAGAAAAAAACAACGGAGTGGAAAGAGACATTAGACTTGTCACTAAACTTTGGAAAGAGATGCGGTCGAATGTGTGATTCGAAGATGACACAACTAGAAATCGGCGAAGAACCATAAGCATGACTGCGGCTCAGAAAATAATAGATCACAGTTTTATTATTACAGAAGATTTTGAGTAGCCTACTGGGTGTATCGAAGCGGTAAACATGGCTTACAGTGAAATATTCAGACTGCACTCAATGTTTTCATTTTAAAAAACTTTCTATCGTCAGTCCCATGTACAAATTAGTCGTGTGACGCCACTAATCCTAATGCTTAAAAAACGCAGAATTTGTCCAAAGGGTTCATCGCCTCGCGACTATAATTGTTAATGACCATACAGGTAAAACCTGAGGAGCTTGAACATTTCTCATTGAGGAGACAGATGCTGCATGGCGACCTAATAGAACTCATTGTAATTCTGAAAGCTCACATGGGAAATAATAATACTGAATAACTGAGGCATGCCTTCCAAACAGCCGCAAGTTGAAATTCGAAGGGAATGTCTCAAAGCTAGACATAGGTTACAGGTAACTGCGAACTTTTTCACCAACCGTGTGCCTAACCACTGGAATAAGCTCCAAGATGGTACCTTACAAGTTAAGGTATTTGAGGGCATTAGACTCAACATGGTATTCACTTTCCAAAAATAGTTTATAAAAATATTGAAAACAAAATCATGTATTTGTCGTTAAAATAAGTTCATTTCCATGCATTTCGATCAGACTCAAACACATCTCACGACCGGTTTAGTGATGTTTGCACTCATCACGCAGGTACAGTAGGATCAGGATCCACATGCGTTTGAAACAGACGAACAATGGTGAACAATTATTTGTATTAAAATGATGTGTTGCTAACACACCCCGAAATTACACTTTACTACCGGTTTGTATTTTTATTGTTCATTTCATTCATTCGTTGACAGGACTACGTTCTGTCACGTTATGTTGCTAACGTACTGTGAGTTGCGTTCACCTTTTCGATTATGTAAATGCTTACATATATTTAATTGATTGATTTTCGTTTTTATTTAGCTCACTGTTATAACACTAAAAAAATTACCATGTAAATGATCCTAGTGATAAATGACATTTTTACATTAATTAATTTACCGTCATATCTCTATATTACTACTATCTCCTCCGTTTCGCATTTTGAATATTAACTCGAGTAGATATTATAAGATTAAGAACATGAAATTTTCCTAGTAATCCTGAAGATATAGTCAACCCATTGAAATGATTTCGATAAATAGCATACAGGATTCCAGGTTGCTTATCCGTAATCTTTATCTTTTAATTTTCGTGATAGCATATATTCAAACGAATATTTTGTTAAACGTCTTCAAAATGTAATTTATTACCTCATAATCATTTGCTTCGAATTTGGTATTTGACATCTTTCGTTCCGTTTAGGGGTTTATGCATTATGGCTACCTTCATAACTAACATTACAAGATTCAAGATTCAAGATTCAAATGATATATGGATATATTCTCTGCAAGAGGCTGATGTCCTTCTGTAGCCAGGGTGACCAAGCCTGAACCGCATACTCCATGGTTGGCCTCAAGTACGTATCAATTATACCAACTCACTCTAATTACGTACAGCTTCGTTCTGTCTGAAATTGGAGAAGAAAATTATTAGTATTGCGAAGTCACCATTTGTCGCATACTCTTTTCACAAGGTCAAAATATTACAAGCCTACATTAATGCAACTTAAAATGTCGATATATAAATGGACACATTTAATTTGATGGTTAAAATGATATAAGATGTGAAATGCTATGGCTGTTTTATTAAATGCATCGTATATCGTTTATGAATAATGTTGTAAACTGACTCGAGAGAGATATTATCATTCAGACTATGAAATGATGCTCACCAGATATACAGATAACGATTTCTCTGTATTTTTTCACCGAATAGGCTGTATAATATCATGGTTAACAACATTGAATAAATTTCCGAATCCGCTAATGCTTTAATTTCTGCCTCATATAAAGGATATGAGCTAAATTGTCAGGAATCATGCTACGACACATGAACAGATGAACCCATTGTAGGAGGTAAGCAAAATTGTCTAAAAATTTTGAAACCAATCTCGGTAGACTGTAATCGTAATTAGTGACCTGAAAACCTTTGGATTCAATTAAAAGCGTCAATAATTTACGACCTCAGAATTAGATACTTTGGTCAAAGTTCACACATTTTAAAATTGTTTAAATTAAGTAGCCTTCAACACACGATGTTAATTTGCAATTTCAGTTCAAGTAAATACCTCACGCATATACTATTATCATGCTAAGATTTTGAAAGTATTTGCTATTGTCAATGAAAATCTTTTGCTGTTTGCTGTGAAATATAGTGGGATCTAGAAGAATTTTGTTCAATCATGCATGTAGTTATTTCGGAATTTTACATTACATTTTCTAACGCGTTTAACTTTCGCGCGTCTATGACATACAGAGCATCAAAGAGTTTTTTACTAAGAAGTTTCATTACAATTAATGGATTTTAGACTGGGAAGAAAATTCAAGTAACATCTAGTTCCCATATTCCAGATAATCTCGATTAATTATAACTCAATACAATAAGTTGTCCAGGTGATTTTCACAATATTGTGCCATTATTATCAGTTTTACAAACAGTTGTTAAACAGACTTAGTCAAGTTTTGTGCAAATGGTTTGCAATATCTGTTGGCGAATGATTCTGTATGAGAATAGGATTCAGAAATCCAAAGTCGAGTTGATAGGATTTTCTAATAACTGGAATACTGCTATTGATTTGAACAGCTACTGTAGCCATGTTATCAATTTGCTTAGAGAATTGAGTAATTCGCATTTAATAGATGTTAGTACAAAAGGCAATAATCGACAAAAAAGACGATGCGACACTGATACTTGATTAAATTTTGATAATTTGGTTTTCACCTAAATTTTATTAAGGATTTACCTAGTAAAATATCAATACGAATGTAAAACATATTACTTAGGAGCTAAAATGGTTGTAGTGTTCACCGCAGGTAACCAGCTAATAAATATGGAAACAAAACCTTGCATAGACAATCAATAGGTGAATTTAGATGTAGAAGGTTAAGTTATGTCTGTGTGTCACTTTCTTAACACACTCTCAAAACAAATGTCTTAATGGATGTCCTCCGGTCGACAAAAGTCGATAAGTTAGAATAATAACGCGCCCTATCTAAACAAGATTATACTTGTATGCCAACTGTTATATAGGGTTCGTACAACGAACCACGATGTTCAGACACAGAATCACAAAGTGATTCTTGGTCAAAGCACTCAAGGCGCTTGTGGATGACCAAAGTAATGTGTTGCTCACATCCCCATCCCTTACACACCACTACCGGTTTCTGGCTGTTTGCCGTCGTCAGGTGGAGACAGTAAGATCAGGTTCAGTGAGCCTTGAAACAGTGGATTAAAGGTAAACAAGATTATACTTGTATGCCAACTGTTATATAGGGTTCGTACAACGAACCACGATGTTCAGACACAGAATCACAAAGTGATTCTTGGTCAAAGCACTCAAGGCGCTTGTGGATGACCAAAGTAATGTGTTGCTCACATCCCCATCCCTTACACACCACTACCGGTTTCTGGCTGTTTGCCGTCGTCAGGTGGAGACAGTAAGATCAGGTTCAGTGAGCCTTGAAACAGTGGATTAAAGGTAAACAAGATTATACTTGTATGCCAACTGTTATATAGGGTTCGTACAACGAACCACGATGTTCAGACACAGAATCACAAAGTGATTCTTGGTCAAAGCACTCAAGGCGCTTGTGGATGACCAAAGTAATGTGTTGCTCACATCCCCATCCCTTACACACCACTACCGGTTTCTGGCTGTTTGCCGTCGTCAGGTGGAGACAGTAAGATCAGGTTCAGTGAGCCTTGAAACAGTGGATTAAAGGTAAACAAGATTATACTTGTATGCCAACTGTTATATAGGGTTCGTACAACGAACCACGATGTTCAGACACAGAATCACAAAGTGATTCTTGGTCAAAGCACTCAAGGCGCTTGTGGATGACCAAAGTAATGTGTTGCTCACATCCCCATCCCTTACACACCACTACCGGTTTCTGGCTGTTTGCCGTCGTCAGGTGGAGACAGTAAGATCAGGTTCAGTGAGCCTTGAAACAGTGGATTAAAGGTAAACAAGATTATACTTGTATGCCAACTGTTATATAGGGTTCGTACAACGAACCACGATGTTCAGACACAGAATCACAAAGTGATTCTTGGTCAAAGCACTCAAGGCGCTTGTGGATGACCAAAGTAATGTGTTGCTCACATCCCCATCCCTTACACACCACTACCGGTTTCTGGCTGTTTGCCGTCGTCAGGTGGAGACAGTAAGATCAGGTTCAGTGAGCCTTGAAACAGTGGATTAAAGGTAAACAAGATTATACTTGTATGCCAACTGTTATATAGGGTTCGTACAACGAACCACGATGTTCAGACACAGAATCACAAAGTGATTCTTGGTCAAAGCACTCAAGGCGCTTGTGGATGACCAAAGTAATGTGTTGCTCACATCCCCATCCCTTACACACCACTACCGGTTTCAGGCTGTTTGCCATCGTCAGGTGGAGACAGTAAGATCAGGTTCAGTGAGCCTTGAAACAGTGGATTAAAGGTAAACAAGATTATACTTGTATGCCAACTGTTATATAGGGTTCGTACAACGAACCACGATGTTCAGACACAGAATCACAAAGTGATTCTTGGTCAAAGCACTCAAGGCGCTTGTGGATGACCAAAGTAATGTGTTGCTCACATCCCCATCCCTTACACACCACTACCGGTTTCTGGCTGTTTGCCGTCGTCAGGTGGAGACAGTAAGATCAGGTTCAGTGAGCCTTGAAAAGTGGATTAAAAGTAAACAAAGATTATACTTATGCCCTGTGTTCTAGGGGTTCGTAACGACCACGATGTGTTCACACACAGAATCACAAGTGTGATTCTTGGTCAAAGCACTCAAGGCGCTTGTGGATGACCAAAGTAATGTGTTGCTCACATCCCCATCCCTTACACACCACTACCGGTTTCTGGCTGTTTGCCGTCGTCAGGTGGAGACAGTAAGATCAGGTTCAGTGAGCCTTGAAACAGTGGATTAAAGGTAAACAAGAATATACTTGTATGCCAACTGTTATATAGGGTTCGTACAACGAACCACGATGTTCAGACACGGAATCACAAAGTGATTCTTGGTCAAGCACTCGAGGCGCTTATGGATGACCAAAGTAATGTGTTGCTCACATCCCCATCCCTTACACACCACTACCGGTTTCTGGCTGTTTGCCGTCGTCAGGTGGAGACAGTAAGATCAGGTTCAGTGAGCCTTGAAACAGTGGATTAAAGGTAAACAAGGTTATACTTGTATGCCAACTGTTATATAGGGTTCGTACAACGAACCACGATGTTCAGACACAGAATCACAAAGTGATTCTTGGTCAAAGCACTCAAGGCGCTTGTGGATGACCAAAGTAATGTGTTGCTCACATCCCCATCCCTTACACACCACTACCGGTTTCTGGCTGTTTGCCGTCGTCAGGTGGAGACAGTAAGATCAGGTTCAGTGAGCCTTGAAACAGTGGATTAAAGGTAAACAAGATTATACTTGTATGCCAACTGTTATATAGGGTTCGTACAACGAACCACGATGTTCAGACACAGAATCACAAAGTGATTCTTGGTCAAAGCACTTAACCACCCATGCAGTTACAGCTTCTACGTCACTTATCAGATCGCAGTTATCTGACCTACCGACGTCGTCAGCAAACATATAACAGGGTGAGCGCAGTTGGTTGGCTAGATCATCAATGAAGATGAGGAACAACAACGGCCCCAAGACTGAGCCCTGGGCATCCCCACTCGTTATATGCGCACTTGTGGATTATGTATCGTCTACCACAACAGTATAGAACGGTCGCTAAGCAATGTTCAACATCCAGCCCAGAAGGTTTCCCGATACTCCTATGGCTGAGAGTTCGAGAAGCAAGAGCCTATGGTTGACTGAATCAAAAGCCTTACTAAAGTGGAGATAGTAAAATTCCACAGCTATGCCATCATTCATTTTCTTAGTAACCTCGTTTAGAAAGCTCAACAAATTAGTTAGACATGACCTACATTTTGAGAAGCGGTGTTGTGCGGCATTCAGAAGAGAGTGTTCGGTTAGATATCCAAATTTTTTATCGCGGATCAACCTTTCCATAACCTTACAAAGTACACCTGTGAGGCTAACAGGGCGGTCATTTTTGACTGCCGAAGAAGCTTCTCCCGTATGGATAGGCACTACAACGGCTGTTCTCCAGTCCAAAGAAAGGGTACATTGACTGAGGGATGATGTGAAAAGTTCTGTGATCAGCACAGCTAATAGAGGAGCTTGCAATCTGATCATTCGTGGATGGATGCTATCTCACCCTGCCGACTTGTTGTATGCTAGGCTAGCCAATATAGAATCGACATCGTGTGTAAGGTCAGTGCAGAGAGGGCGTTCAGTGAGTGCAAACTGAAGTGATGACGCAGAGGCGTTCGAATTATAATCTAGGCTTTGCACGATTTGAAAATATACCGAATTTCCATAAACGTTCACTTACTTCAGTTTAACTGAAACGCAACATTTTGGAAGCTCAAAACAATCACTTTTTTTTAAGGAAAACCTGTTTATGGTCTAATTAATCAGATAAATTAATTAAAATAAAAGTTGCTGTAATACACTTAACGAGGTTCTATAAATAAAAGCAAATGTTTTACAAGTTTCATGTTTAAATGAAACATTCCTAGACCCGAAAAATAGTGCACAGTCATAAGTAGATAATAAAAAGTACCTTTTTACATTTCAAAATTTTTTTGATATTTTATATCGATTCTTTAAGAATAGAAACTGGAATAAGAGAATCAAAATTATTGTTTTTAAACTAAACAGGAGGAATATAATACACTTAATAAGGTACAACAAGTATAGTTGATTGTTCGACATGTCCGAGGTTGTAATGTACAATGCCTATGCCCTACTTAACCTGACTTAACCTTTCTAAACTTGGAGATTAATGAGAACTTGCAGAACGTTCCTAAATAATCCGAGCATGAAATTCGTTTCGAACTTTGTAGCAGATAAAAGTGAATAGCGTTGAATCGAGCAGCGTGGATGCTGTATTCACCCGGCAATACTCCAAATACTTGACACATTGTATACCGCGCAACAAAGGAGCCTTACTAGTTCTGGATGAAAAGAGAGCACAACAATTGAAGATTCTGTCAAAAATAGAGGTCAACCTTGAATTATTACATAAAAGCATGAACGTGAAAGCGAAATTCAAACCAGGTATTTTTGCAGTCCATAATGGTGAAAGTTTCCACCCTATTGCGACAGCGCCGCCTGCGGTGGCTTGGTCATGTCTACAGAATGGAAAATGGTCGTATTCCGAAAGATCTACTCTATGGCGAGTTGCAATTAGGAAGTCGACCATTGGGCATACCGCACTTGCGGTACAAAGACGTTTACAAAAAGGTATGAAAGCTCTTGACGTTGACCCGGCGAGTTGAGAAGAACTTGCTCTTGACCGCTCACATTAAAAGGCATTGTGTAAAGCGTCGTCTACATGCTGGGGAGGAGCAGATACAGCTCTTGGCTGCTAAATGCAGCCGGCGTGCAACTGATGCAATACAACCGAGTTCTGACTATCGTTGCCAGAGCTGCGGGAATGATTGTTCCTCTCGAATCAGATTGTTTAGTCATTCCAGAAGCTGTAGAACATAAACATTCATGCAATTGTGATGTACATCCATGGTCGACATCGACCGAAGGAGGCCAACAACAACAACAATGGTGAAAGTATAAATAAGACCGCAAATGCTCTTGCAATTCATTATTGCAGTCTCTGTGACAAAACGCAACACAAGAATTGAAACATTGCGCGTATAGTTAGGTAATTTCGAAGAATATTTGAAAGATTCTCGATGGTAACGTTATCAAAGGTAATTAACGTCCAATAATTTAGTATGTGGTAGAGTACTTGGTTCATTGGCTAAGCAAAAATATCGACCTCTTCGATAGAAGTTATAAAAACAGTGAATACGTTAGTAATATGTATATAAGGTTATACTTGTATGCACTATTACATAGGGTTCTTACAAAGAACCACGATGTTAAATTACAGAATAACAAAGTGATTCTTGTCCGAGCCTCGAGGTGCTAATAAAATACCAATGTATTGTAGTGCTCGCATGAGGGATGTGGATGTGAGCACCACAATACTCAAGTAATAAGTCTTTGCCATTTTTTGTAAAGTGAATGATCGCGACGCCTCGATCTCTATGATTTCAGACGAAGTTAGATAGGGCGTGTTGCTCACATCCCCATCCCTTACACACCACTACCGGTTCATGTTCAGTCAGCAGTCAACCATAGGCTCTTGCTTCTCAAACTCTCAGCCATAGGAGTATCGGGAAACCTTCTGGGCTGGATGTTGAACATTGCTTAGCGACCGTTCTATACTGTTGTGGTAGATGATACATAATCCACAAGTGCGCATATAACGAGTGGGGATGCCCAGGGCTCAGTCTTAGGGCCGTTGTTGTTCCTCATCTTCATTGATGATCTAGCCAACCAACTGCGCTCACCCTGTTATATGTTTGCTGACGACGTCGGTAGGTCGGATAACTGCGATCTGATAAGTGACGTAGAAGCTGTAACTGCATGGGTGGTTAAGTGGGACCTTCCCCTTAACCTAGATAAGAGTCACTTGCTCTCGGAACTGGCAGGCAACATGATTGTCTCTACGCCCTCAGCCCGCACGGAGTTTCGTAAAGTAAAATCTATTAAGGACCTTGTAATCGTAGTCTCCGCAAACTTTTAGTGGGCTGATCAATGTGCTGCTGCGGCTCAAAGGGCCAGGAGGGAACTCTTTCGAATACGTTCAGCCCTCACATGCAGAAAATCAGAGGTGCTGCTGCCCCTCTACAAGACAATAGTAAGGCACATATTTGAAATAATGTATCCAGGCTTTGAATCCATATTACCAGAAGGATATCGTGCAGCTAGAAAAGGTACAGAAGCTGGCCACTCGCATGTTTAAGCGGTTAGCATACACCAATTATGAAAATCGTCTATTAGCACTAGGACTTTTGTCGCTTATGATGAGGCAACTTGGAATAGAACTTATAAAGACCTTACAGGTTGTCAAAGGATTAAGTTGTCTCGAATTCGATGGCTTCTTTGGGTTCTTTCCTATGGTTGGTACACGAGGGCACAGTCTTAACCTAAGTAAACATCACACCAGGCTCGAATCCAGAATGCACTTCTTTAGCATCCGTATAGTGAACGCGTGGAACTGACTTCCCGCAGAACTAATCTCGGCAACTTCAGTAATTGCGTTCAAGCGGTAGCAGGTGCTCTTTCCGGAGAATTGCGCTTAAGACAATATCCGACCACATTTATTGTCAAAAACCACAAAAAATCATTTTGAAAATCATTTTGAAACACACCAAAGCGTTTCTTTTTCGTTTATTCGTTTTTGAAATAAACTGCTGTTCCTCGTCTTTTTATTCAATTGGACATCCAACAAGCATTAACTCTCTCACCTTTCGGTGATCAGACCTCTCCCATCTTCCATTCACAGGTACATACGCCTGTGCACCCTACGAATCAATCCTGGTAGTGGCGGGTGTTTTTAAGAAAGAATCTGGGCAATAGTTTCGGCTTGGTCGACTATCGCCCTGTGATACTGATACTGATACTGACAATTATTTTTTAGGGAATAATATCTAGGACAATTGTCACTGAAATTTATTAAAATCAGAGTCAGCCGTTTTCATTATTTTCATTTTACAAAACAAAGCAAGCATATACTGGTTCAGATAATATCTTTTTTATTTTCGATTGATTACTGTTACCTATTTTACAATAAATAATATTTTTCGATCGAGTGACTTTAGGGTATATATATGGGTAGAACAAATACATAAAATGTGTTAAAAATGTATTTTGTGTGTTGCTATTTTTAGTTTTTATTTGATAATTTTTGATTTATTTTTCATTCATATTTTGTTTAGCCGATATTTTGTTTCATGACACAAAAATATGGCTAACCGTTCAGTTTCAGTAAGGTATTTGGTCAATACCGAATCTCTTCGCAATAGTTCATCCGGAACACTATTTAAACTCAGTTTGTAGTTCTCGCATTCACATAATTTGCTGCTCGCAATGGTTCAGTCTGACGAAAAAACCTTCCAAAAAGTCTGCGACTTTTTGAAGCCGTTGAATTTGACTTTTGAAGATTATGAAAAATTTTGTCAACTAATGGGCGATGTAATGACTCGTGGACTTCAAAAATCCGAAAACTCTTCTATAATGATGTACCCATCGTATGTTGCGAAAATCCCTGATGGCACTGGTAAGATTTCTAAATTATTCTGATTTCTTTAGAAACTGGTAAATATTTAGCACTCGATCTTGGAGGGACGAACTACCGCGTTCTTCTTGTACAACTACCTGGTAAGAAAGCCCCGCCGGTTATTGAAGAAAGAGCCTACGCCATTCCACATAAAATTATGTCCGGTGCAGGAAATAATGTAAGTAAGATTATTTTGTATTGTTGGCTAATTTATATCTGTCTATCATCAACTGTCAAATTTGCATTTTTACATTACAGTGCACTATATACATGTACTATTACTTCGCTCTACTTTTGTATTTCAGTAATTTGAATACATCGCTAAAACGCTGGCAGATTTTCTGAAGAGTCATGATTTGGCTGATGAAGAATTGTCACTTGGATTCACTTTTTCATTTCCATGCAAACAAACTGGCTTGACAAAAGCTGAGTTGGTCCGCAGGACCAAAAGGCTTCACGGCTGATGGTGTCGTCGGACAAAACGTTGCAGAATTGCTACAAAATGCTATAGATAAAATGGTTCGTTTTTATTTCAGGCTAATTTAAATTCGATCCGACATTTTTATTTATAAGCCCTGCTACAATATTACTAATAAATAGACTATTTTAATCGAATATATTCAATGCGATCACATGTAATCTTCTAATTTTCAGGGTTGTAAAGTGAAATGCGTTGCAGTTGTCAACGATACCGTAGGCACGTTGGCGTCTTGTGCGTTAGAGGACAAAAAATGTGCAATTGGTTTGATTGTTGGTAGGTTGTTATCTATATTGTCTAATTTTAATATTGCAAATTTGAAACATGAGTTGAACTCATTTTTTATTCACAATTACTTCAGGTACTGGGACTAATGCTGCGTATAGTGAAAGAAGAGAGCGAGTTGAAAATATGGAAGGTGAACACGCCCCACAGGTCGTAATCAACACTGAATGGGGTGCTTTTGGAGAAGATGGTGAATTTGAAGAATTTCGAACAGAGTATGATAAAGCTGTAGACGCTGAAAGTTTGCATCCCGGGAAACAACTGTAAACATGAATAAAAATTTTCATCTTGAGCGATATTGATTCAAATTTATCTGACCGTTTTTTCTGTCAGTTTTGAAAAAATGGATTCTGGAATGTACCTCGGTGAAATCGTTCGTCATATTCTTGTCCGCTTGGTTGAAGAAGGTTTGCTTTTCCGAGGTCAGATGCCGGATGAACTATTGCGGAAGGTAATAAACAATGATTGCAATAAAAACCACAACTAATTACTTAAATTATGACACAAAAATATGGCTAACCGTTCAGTTTCAGTAAGGTATTTTGTCAATACCTAATACCTAATAATAATATCTGGAAAACGTATAAACATTTGATTAATCTCTCCCTTATTTTAAAGGACAAAATTTCTATAAAAACTTACCCGCGCCAGCCAGATAAGCGGCTCTTTTACAAACTAGTTCGCAGGCACAACGGAAAATTCGACTATCGATTGGTTCAACTACAGGTACATTCAATTCCTCTTTTAACATGAAGGTAGTACTGTATACAAGATGTTCGGGGTCACTGAAATTAGCGGAAGGAAATAAACAATAATTGCAATAAAAAACCACAACTAATTATTTAAATTATGACACACAAATATTGCTAACCGTTCAGTTTCAGTTAGGTATTTTGTCAATTCCTAATCTCTTATTAGGTATTGACAAAAGACCTTACTGAAACTGAACTGTTAGCCATATTTTTGTGTCATAGTTTAAATAATTAGTTGTTGTTTTTATTGCAATCATTGTTTATTTCCTTTCGCTTATTTCAGTGACCCCGAGCACCTTGTATACAGTACTACGTTCATGTTAACAGAGGAATTGGATGTCCCAGTAGTTGAACCAATTGATAGTCGAATTGTCCGTTATGCCTGCGAACTAGTTTGCAAAAGAGCCGCTTATCTGGCTGGCGCGGCTAAGTTTTTATAGAAATTTTGTCCTTTAAAATAAGGAAGAGATTAATCAAATATTTATGCGTTTTCCAGGTATTGCCAGCCTACTTCGTAGAATGAAGCGAACCGAAGTTACAGTTGGAATCGATGGTTCGCTGTATAAATTTCACCCAAAATTCAGCGAACGAATGACCGATATTATTGACAAATTGCGGCCAAAGAATACAGTGGTGAGTATTTATTCGAGTTTGCATTTCTAATCTTTACAAATATTCATCACATTTCAAACAAACACTATTTATTTCAGTTCCGTCTCCGTTTGTCGGAAGATGGCAGTGGCAAAGGGGCAACGGCAATTGCGGCAGCGGCTATGCGTTCGGACTAATCCTGAAATTCGCTATCTCCATTATAAATATTTTGTGTCTCATTGTCTGTATATTCGAATCTTATTTGTGAATTTTTCGCTATCAAACTTTACTACACGATTTTTTTTATTTTTTCTGTTTACTTATCAGTGTGTAGATAGTGCTCATTATTTCTTCCTTTGTAATCTTTTCGGCTGCTTTCAAGTCTGATTCAATATGTGAGGCAAATCGTCAAAGGCCCTACACCACGGAGAACGTAATTTCGTAGTTGGCAACGAACTAACAACAATCTCCTACTACACACCATACCTCAGTTCTGTTAGCTATTTTTGTTATTCTTGATGTCTAGCTCTTTTGTTAGACTTTTGATTTTGCTATTATTCTATCATAGCTGTCTTTTGGTTCAATAAATGGTTTTCAAACAACTAACTAATAGTTATTACTTTGATGTCTGCAGGGCGCCGCTTGGGATAAATTATGCATTGCAAAATTGGTTAATATGACTAGAGCACCGCGAGATAGGGGCCGTTCGTATGTTCAATTCGGTGATGACGTATCTTTTATATTTACCCTTTTTCTCTTAATTTCTCATTCAGTCTCCGAATATGTGGTCGCAGGTTTGAAATAAGTTAATGTAACTTTTAAATGATTCCAGATCAAATTCAGGCTGCGTAAATGAATAACGCCTGTTTAACGATAAATGAGTTCAGATTTTCGAAGAAATAATAATAATAATGGACAGCTCACACACGCACGGCTCTTTTTGAGGGATTTTTCATCAATTAATTGAACCGAAATACACATTTTGCAGCGATTTCCTGTTTTAGCTGTATAGCTCATCCTTTTGCTGTTATCTAACGTGGGTGTCTTCACCAGCATCCGAATTCTTACGGAATTCTAAGTGGTAACAATTACAGAAGTATTTTTCTTAATCAAGAATGTGTCAGAATTGTTTCGGAACTATATACGATTAATTTATTCGACTGTAGAAATGGAATAAAGCACCAATGTACTGCAACTAGTAATGAGCTATTACTTGGGTGTTATCTTCATTGGTATATTATTCGTCTACTCTGGAGCAAATAGTTAGTGCGTCAGAACATTTTGCAATATAGCTGACTTCCTATTCGCATACCATGTAGCTTTCTTGGAAAAATTATATCAAACGCAATAGACGTTTGTAAATAGTTTTTTTCATCATCCAGTGCATTGGACGGGATGAAATTCCAGACTTTTGTGACTATTGTATCGTATTGTTTCAAGTCAACTCATGGAACAAAACCGTCAGGATGTATGTAACATGGATCAATGGTAGGTTAAGCTTCGGTTTTTCAATAAAGGTCTTGAGACAATATTCGTGACTTCAAGCTTTTTCACTGTGCACAACCCACGAACGGTTATGTTCTATCTCATAATTGGAAATCACAATTCGTTGATTATACAAAGCACGAAACCTGTATCAGTTGTATCCTAAATTTTAACGAATGAAAGTTAATTTTTTATTAAATTTAGTGTTTGTTTGTCTTCAAACATTCTCAGAAATGCTGTTTCAATTTATTAAAGACAAAAATATTAGTCAGTGGTGCGCTGTTTACTAATGTTATTGTTTCTCACGGAAGCTAACATATAGTCCGAGAAGAAATATTTGTTATTTCTAAAATAGCATCCTTCAAATTTCTATGCTTGTCGGTATGAAGCATGCGAGCACATAATTGATTGTGGATTTGAGTAGTGTTGATAATTAGATGTGCAGAATTTATTTTCTATTGCCTGAAGTTTGAAACAGGAACGCGCAATTCTAAACCATTAAAACCACATGAATTTTTGCACTAGGTATTACCGGAATGGGAGACAAAATCACTGACGTTCTGGGACACCAGTTCTTTGTTGACCTACTTCGGTCAATGTCGAGCATGGATGTACTTGACAATCGCATGCATTTTCATGTTCTACAGCTTTTCGAATGACTAAACAGTTTGATTCGGGAGGAACAATCTCTCCCGCAGAAACGATAGGCAGAATTCGGTCGTTGGGCGTCAGTTTGCTTGATTTGCGTTCAGCAGCCAAGAGCTGTATCTGCTGCACACCAGCATGCAGACCACGCTTTACACAATGCCTCCCATGTGAGCGGTCAGTAGCAAGTTCTCACCAGCTCGCGGGTCAATGTCAAGGACATTCATGTCTCTTTGGCAAACGTCATTTTACCGCAATTCACCATAGAGTAGATCTTTCGGAATACGACCATTTTCCATTCTGTAGGCGTGGCTATGCCATCATAGGCGGCGCTGTCGTAGTCGCATAAACATGCTCTGTATACCAGGTTTTGAAAGCACGTCAGCATTAATCACTTTGTCCATCCACGATATGTTCAAGATACTACGGATGCTTCGTAGATGGAAATCATTCAGCTTCCGTTCGTGTCTGGCGTTGGTGGTCCAGGTTATACTGCCGTAGAGTAAAGCATTTAGTACGTACACGCTGTATACCATCATCCTTGCCTCTACAGTCAACTTGCGGTTACTACAAACGCGAGAGTTCAATCGGGACCAAATGACAGCTGCTCTGCCAATCCGCTATCAATCTCCGTGTCTAGCAAGCGGTTATCCGCAATGTTTAAACCAAGATATGTGAAATGATGTACTTGTTCAAGCTGACAGTTTCCAACAGCCATTATTGCAGGTGATACAATCGCTTGACCAAGGAATTCGGCCTCGCTCATGCTGATTGATAGCCCAGTCTTTGAATGCCGACAAAAAACAGTCTATTAGCGCCTGGAGGTGTTCTTGGTAGTAGGCAATAATGTCTGTATTGCGGGCAAACAGTGGATCACGGATTAGCACTTCCAGTACCTCGGTTTATGATTTCTACCGGTTCATGTTGAAAGCTTGCCATCACTTCGCGTGCGTAGGTAAATGCCTTATGTTCTCGTCCTAAAAGCGTGCTTCAGAAGCAGAGCAAAGAAAATGCCAAACAGCCTTAGAGCAAGTATACACCCTTGTTCGACGCCTCGGTGAATTTAAAAGGCTTCTGAAATGCAACCGTTTAAATGGACTGAGCACTTCATGCAGGAGTGGAACGAAATATCGCGTTTGAGCAGGTTTGGAGGTCAGTCTATTTGATCAAGCATTTTGAAAAGACCCTCCGTGTTGACGTAGTCGAATGCCTTCTCTAAATCAACAAATAGAGCGTCTAATGGCATATGCTGTCCCCGACACTTTTCTTGAAGTTGTCTCAGTGAGAAGATCATGTCAACGTTTGATCTTCACCTGCGGAAGCCACGTTGAAATTCGGAGTAAATTCCATCAGCTAAATCTTGTAGCCAGATCACACCAGTTCTTTAACTTGAAATATTTGTCATCCTTATCAAAATGTTTTAAACTTTAATGAGCCGATGAGCATAGGCAGTTAACTACGACTCCAATACAGTTTGCAATCGTTTCGTGGTAGATATCGAAATGATTTCAGTGTCAGCATGAGGACGAGAGTTCTCGATTTGTGATGAATGTTCGATGAAACGTTTGCTAAGTGATATTGTGAATAGACTGGACGCATCTCGCATGAGCATTTCATTTTGTAAAGATTTGTTTATTGCTAGTCGGGTGATAAATATTCCAAATTGATATTGAAATTGCCCTTGCTACTAGTCAAAAGCAGACCAAAGGCCGTTCACATGTTTTGCCGATGTACAAAAATGAGGATTTATTAGCAAAGTTATTAGGCGAAAATTACTCTATTCATGATGTTGTTTCTTTAATGATGTTCGAACCCGCCTAACTCACTGTGACAGAAATAATGTATGCATCTTGTATCCCGCAGGGGAATAAAGATGTTGCTAATAATTCCTTGACCTCGTAATTATCTATCATCATAACCTTTCGTAGTTGACAATGCAAGTAATGTAAAACTGTAATAAAATTTGAAAATATACCTCACTTGTCTATCTTGACATTTTAAAATCAATTACGCAACATGTTTCTCATCAGTTATTCACAAAACTATTAACTATTATATCATAGCTATGTTGGAAAAAGAAAAGGTTCCATTTGAAGATATTGTATATTTCAGTTCAGAAGCAAATCCCTAGTGCAACGCTTCCTTTTCTAGATTTTGATGTCAGCACAAAATCATGAATTTATATATATAAGTCATGCCTACTGGTTCCCTTATTCAGTAATTGGGTAGAAATTTGCCATCATGTTCACATAATTTGCTGCCAATTAACATTAGCCTAATCTCATATTGAGCAATATATGAAATTGCTACCTAATAATCACACCGTTCAATTTCAAAGCTATCGTGGTTCGGTTACCGTTTCAATTCTCTCAGGTTTGTGTCTAGCGCATTCCAACACAAGCCACAACACTACAAGAACATTGTGCAACGTTATCACACTGGCCTAGTTTCAACTCAACAAAAAGTCGTGTCCACGTGTTGGTGTGGCCCGATTGCAAAGGCTTTTTGGTGGCCAAATAATCAAGAATTATGAGGTCATAAGTTTAATTGCCAGTTGATCAGTGATTTTCCTATGTCGTGCTTAACTTTTAGTCGAACAAGGGTTTAAATTCCCTGCTCTTGGTGTGTCAACCGGAGAACCTCAACAAGGCTCAGGGAGGAGAATTGGCAATCACGATGGAATGTTTTTGACGCGCTCACCATGCTGACAGTGATTCCGAGTGAAAAAACAATTCGGTGGGTAAATAAGAGATGAGCTTTATCCTGTTTCTAGCTTTTCTTACCATAAAACACTTGAACCAAAATATAAGTATTGTATCTTCAGATTTGATTAATTTTAACATACTGGTTGAACTCCACCCTGTCCAACCAAGCCTAAACTTTGCTTGGTACGGGTGCATCCGCTTTTCAGATTAATTGAAAATGTGCTGTGGTGAAATCGCAAATAACTATTGGAATATTGCTTTTTCCTAGTATATTTAGCATGTATAAAATTTAGATGACTTTTCCCGATAGAATATTACTTTCTCAATTAAATTCAAAATAATGTGTTGCCCACATCCCCCGAAATTACACTCCACTACCGGTTCAAAACTCCGCCAAGGACGGTCCCAAGCCCGTCTGAGAAAGGAGGAGGGTTGGGCTTAGGGCTAGCAACCCTATCCCGCAAAACCTACATTGCTACGCAAACGATGACAACAGATCCGTGGTTCGGTCATTTCTGCAGGATGGATCCCAGTTCGCATACCAAGGTAGCCATGTACTGGCATCCGCAAGGTAAACGAAAAAGGGGACGGCCCAAGGAAACTTGGCGCAGAACGTTGGAACGCGAACTACATGCACAAGGATTCACGGTGTAGACGGCAACGGAAGCAGCGACAGACCGGAACCACTGGCGTGAAGTTGTCTTCGCCTCATGTGCCACCCGGCACGGAGAGGACTGAAAAACCGGTTCAAAATAAATATTAAACTTCTGCACTACCCGGTGTGTGACGTGGACTTTTATGTGGATGAAATCGTTGCCATATTGATTGGCCAATCACGTGTTGGTAAGGCAGTAACGATCAATAGCCGGGCAAACGGGCTGAAATCCTACCGATTCAGGACAGCCTTAGGAATTGGTGTGGGCGTAGGGTGTAAAAATGATCGGTATGCATGGGTATGACTGTGAAATGCGTTTAGTCGAGCAAAATAGGATATCTTGGATTTTTAATCAAATAGAGTGGTCTTCATGTACCGGTGTATTGTTGTTTTCTTGTAGTTAAATAAATCCTGAGCGAAGTTTTGAGGTAATAAAATGTGGCATATTAGTTATTTGTGCAGATTTCGAGTAATATTTATGAAATCCATACTTTATTTCTGTTGCGACCTTGAATAGGTTGGTCGTGCAAGCCTTACCCAACAGTAGCTTCAACTTTAAAACTTTGTTTACATTCTAATGCACATTATCTATGTCCCAATATCAGCCCCTTGTTGGCTCTTGAATAGGATGAACTATCGCTTGATTATTAACCATTTCCAAATGGTACGATATTAACGGGCTTGAGGGGAAATTCCAGTATTCAAATCGATAGTAGCAAGAATAAAATCACCAAGCCCGATAACTTGTTATCTTGCCCCATTTAGTTCACAATGGAGCATTTATTAGCAATTGATCGAGTAAAACATTGTAGACATTTACCTTAGCCACACGCGAGCGCAAGCCATTTCTTAGCCACAGTGAATTATTTGGGAAAGGACCTGTTGAAGCCTTTTCTTGGGGAACAGCTTCTTTTATCAAGATTGCCACACCTCAACCACTTGCACCAGTAGCTTTGAATAGATGTGACATTTAGTTGATGCGAATGATTGAATATGATCATCAATTGGCGGCAATCGTGATATCATTCATCTAGACAACTTTTTGAATTTACCCGACCGACTCTATCGGAGTCGGTGATGTAATATACCCATTAACACGAGGCCCACCATCTTTGACACGTACTCAACTTACATGCTCAAATACTCATCATCCAACACTTTTATCAAGATCTACCATCAAATGTTTATACACCAACGCACAATGCTTGACAAATAAGTTACCCGAACTAATCGAGCTTCGTCAAAAATATTCACCACTCCTGATAGCCGTAACGGAAACTTGGTTTAATCAGCAATTAGTTGAGGAGGAAATTTCCATTCCAAACATGTTTCTTTTTCATCGTACTCGAATGGATCGTGGAGAAGGAGGTGTTGCTATTTACTATGATCAACACCTCGCGTTCAGAGAAATCACGGATAATGATTTGATACTGGAAGATACACTTTGGTGTTCACTTGAATTAGCAACAGGTGAAAACTGTGTTGTTGGTGTGATTTACCGACCACCGTCAGCAGACGACGCATACAATGCTAGTTTAATTGAGAAAACTCAGCTGGTTGTTTCCAGATATCAAAACAACGTCCTGATCATGGGTGACTTTAATCTCCCGAATTTACTAAAAAGCGAGATTCCACCGGTGAACTCTCTTGATCCTCTATTCTACAAAATGTTCAA
>JACCGJ010025646.1:40000-71000 GCA_013407085.1 Atriophallophorus winterbourni | reverse complement strand
CTTGTAAAAATCTCCATTCGCTGCAATCGTGTTGCAGACGTTTGCTGGTTTCTACTTCGTTCGAAATGGGTACACCATGAACTATAACAGCTCTGCGATTTGTAGCCTCTTTCGCTAGTTCCGGATTATTACGACGAATTTGCCGTTCTTCCCAAGGAACGTCCGGAAATATTCGCACAGTCGATTTGTTTACAGCTAAGAGGGATGAGGCGAGCAACATATTTTCTACATCTTGGACGGACATGAGCACTACACGCAGTAACCTGGGTGTTTGCACGAGGTGAGTTCGGGGGTCTAAACAATCGCGTCAGCGACGCAGGTGAGGCAGTGATGTCTAAGCTTCTGCAAAGGTCATTCCATTGATTCCTGTCATCTGCTTCGCGTTGCTTTAGCGATGGCGAAGTTGATTCAACGAGATTACTACAAATTACCGTTAGATCTTCAGTTTGTCTTTTGGTTTTTTTTAGTGTTCAAACTCTTCGGTATAAGCTTATGCACATTCTTCGATAATTCAGCACTATCATTTACTTGACTACAGGTCTGATTCGCAGACCCATCGGTCGTACCGAGCTGTTGGAAGGGACTTTGATCGATTTCTGGAGAAATCAGCGTTTCCGTAGTAGCTAGAGCTTCCCTGTAAGAATTGCGGGTAATGTGGTTAGGGACGGCGTTTAGAACTGGTTTCTGCGCTTCCTGACACGCAAATGTTTGGAAAGACTCTAACATGTTTTTAAGCCGTTTAAGTTTCCCTTCTACAGCGAACATGCGTCTCTCCATAATTGAATCATAGTTTTCGGCTTTCTATAAATCACCAGTTACTTTCAATCTGCATGGATTACACAAATATCAAATGCCTGGTAATTTTTCATTATTAATTAGAGTCACAGATTCTGGTACTAAATACTTTTCACAGTTCGCATAAATAGCAATTGAACACAAGTAACATTTAACTTAACGCGATCTGGGACTTACCAAGGTTTGACAAAGTTTGCACTTTTTACAAGCCTCGTCGTCAGGTCCGTTTAAGGTCACGTTGTCGGTCATTGTTAGCATTTCGCGAGATCGAATCGATACGCTGTGCGAAGCGGTCGATTAACGATCGGTGTCTCTCGGTGGAGTACAAGAACGAGTGGACGCGATGCAATGCAATCCAACGGACAGTAAAATGGCGTACAATTTCCCGCAAAGGCTGTTTTCGTGAGATTTGATCCGACAGTGTTAAAATAACTGTCAGGAAATATTGAATAGCGAGGTCTTCCTGAGGATATCCAAATTGTTGCGTTATTCTGGATTGGAAGCAATGTTGCACGCGTATGTAATGTTGGGTATAAACTGGAAAATTTTGATTTTCGAGAATTCAAGTTTTTCCGACTTGAAAATAGTATATTCCGAATGAGAAAGTTGAGACGAGTTGACTGATATAAGAACCGTCTCGATCCGTCAATAGAGCGGGCAATAAGATCCAAAACTATACGAGCACAAATTTGTACGTCCACACCGTAGCATGTTGGCACACCTTTTTCAAATGACAACAACACGTTAAAAATGTACTATATCTTGGTGAACCTTACGGGCTTCAGTTTTGCTCGCCTAGCTGTTATGGTGTTGGAGATAGTAGAGGGTAGGATAGGGGTTATCAACGGTGGTGTTGCGGTTGGGTCTGGCGGATAAGCTAAGTCAATGATATTGTCCATGAACGCCGGTTTGACTCTGTCAATCAAGACCCTGTAATGTCGCCCGGCGCGGTCAATCACGACTGTTTTTTGGGACCGCCGAATTATCTAAAATGGTCCAGCATAATGGAGGTAAAGAGGTTGATTCACCATGTCGCTGAAGACGCAAAGCTTTGGCGCAAGATTAACTCCACAGACGATACACAAAACCTGCAAAAATATCTCGATATGATTCACAATTGGTCCCTAGACAACGAAATGCCCATAAATGCTTCGAAATGCGGCCTATTGTCTTTCAACAGCAAGTCGAGCAAATAATATTATCTTGGTCACATTGTTATTGAACCCGCCTCCTCCGAAAAAGATTTAGGTGTGATTATCCAATCAGATTCAGGAAACTCAATGCAATGTCGACTGGCTGCCTGCAAAGCTGAAAACAACTTGAGTCTCCTCAGAAGAGTCCTAGGTTCGTTTGACCCCAATATTGTCTGCAAATTGATTTCAACGTATATCCGTCGTCTTGTTGAATATGCTATGCCGGCATGGGATCCTTGATTGAAGAAAAATATTCTGCTATTAGAATCTCCACAGCGCAGAGCGACAAATTTTCGTCCACGGACTATCTCATTATCCATACGAAACGAGACTTGAATTATTTAATTTGCATTCAGCTCAATACATACGGAAACGAGGAGCACTAATATTCATTTGGACAGTGCTGAATCGAACAAATCATCCTTGTGGTCGTTCGTTTCAAATTTTTCATGACACGCGTCTGCGAGGTCACCAATCGAAACTTTGCCAACAGCATAGCAGATTGAACTGCCAAAAATATGCATTTTCGGTTCGCAATGTGCAATTGTGGAACAGTTTACCTACTGGTACGTGGTACACTCTACAACCGTTGAAGTTTTTTAAAAAATCAATAGATATCCACATGGAAAAGTATGTTTTTCACGTTTGACAATAATCTAACAATATTTTGATATTTTATACCATCCGACCCGATGTACATTTTTGTGGGTCTTGTAAAACATAGCTTTTTACATGCATATAATCTATGAATAAATCTATGAATAAATCAATGACGACCAAATTGTAGTCCAAATTCTCCGTGACAAACATAATGGGAAAAGACGTTTATTTTCCCTAAAAACTCAATATCTTCAAATATATTACGACTCTATTATGATACTATGTCAACATAGATTTGAATTATTTGGCGCGAAAACCATTTTTATTATTTCATCATTTCCAAATATGTTCGCCCTTTATTCTCATTGGTCCATCGAGTCCTTGACGCGGTTTTAATATGCTATTTTCCAAGGTTTTTCCCTTCAACATTTTCCGCCTATATATAGGGATGAGTAAACCATGTTTTTCATTATTGGTAATGAGCTGCCATACGAACTTCTCTGAAGCCTTTGTCTTCTCTCTCAATAGTGGGAAACATATCCGGGTGCAATACTAGCTCCATATCAAGATGGCAACAGTTTGGCGACGGGTTTATTCAAATTACGAAATCATGGAACAATCCAAGATGGAAATTCTATTGGAGCAGCAAATGATGCTGATGGAACTTCTACTGCAAAAGCAAGTACCATGCACAGAAGCACGTGCTATTCCACCCTCCGTTGACGGAATTGCGAACAGTATCGTAGAATTTGCCTATGATCCGGAAGCAAACGTCACGTTTGAAACTTATTTCAGACGTTATGAAGACCTTTTTCGTGTTGATTTTTTGGCTCAAGATGATGCACGGAATGTCCGGCTGCTACTACGCAAACTTGGCCCAGCAGAGCTGGATAAATACTGCCACCTGATCCTTCCCAAGAATCCTCGGGATAGACGTTTTGATGAGACGATCAAGTCGCTGATTGAACTTTTTGATGAGCATGTATCTCTCTTCAACACTCGTTACAGGTGACTTAAACTGAAAATGAACGAAACTGACGACTTTCTGACGCACATGGCTATTGTCAATCGCGAATGTGAACTGTTCAAGTTGAGGTCCCTCACAGACGACCAGTTCAAGTCCCTGATATTCATATACAGTCTGGTATCACCGAGTTTTGCTGATCATCGAAACCGACTGCTCAACAAATTTGAGCAAGAGCCCTTCTTCACTCTCCAAGCCATTTGCGATGAATATCTACGATTGGTCCGTCTACAAGAAGATTCGGCCATGATTAAACATAGAAATCATTGCACCAACACCGTCCATACCGTTCAGCAAAGCAATTGGCATTCGACACAAAATTTCAGCGCAAAGAAATCACCATCTTCATGCCGGCATTGCGGAGCCAGACACGTTGTTCGATATTGTCAATTCAAACAGCACAGTTGCAGTCAGTGCAACGTCACCGGCCACGAAGAAGGATTTTGCAGATCCAGAACGAATCAACAAGTTTGATGGAAACCAAAGATTTCGAGGCCCTTTTCAAAGCCGCAGCAAAAATGCAGAGGTTGTCACCAAAGACGAGGATTCCTTAGAAGCATTTATCAAGCGGACACGCACTCAGCGTCACAGAAACATTTCATGTGAGTTCATATGTTAGTCGGCCTAACATATATTCTGCACTCCACTAGCCTTCTTCCCCACACGCCATCCTTGTTGAGAAAAACAACTATGGAATGCATCTACAGCAAAGCACAATGTCTCGGAAACAAAATCGGTGAACTACGTGCAGTTTTTCTAAGATGTTCATCAGACATCATCGCCGTAACAGAAACGTGGCTGCAAACTCAGCAAACAAATAGTGAACTAGAATTACCAGGAATGTCACTTATTCGTCATGACCGTGAAACCGGAGGCGGAGTAGCTTTGTATTATAGCCAAAACCTTCTGTGCCGTGAGATTACGGATCCAGACATCGTGTTACTGGATACACTCTGGTGCTCAATCCGACTAGCTAACGGCGAAGACTGTGTTTTGAGAGTAGTATATCGCCCACCGTCTGCACAGGAAACTTACAATTTGGCCCTACTGGATAAAATTCGCACGGTTACTTTCAGATACACTTGTGGATTTTTGATTATGGGTGACTTCAATTTACCGAATCTGCAGAGCAGTACCATTTACCCAGAACACTCCATCGAGCGCGCATTCAGTGATTTGTTTGACGATATTCCTCTTTTTAACCACATTACATTTAATACCCGATACCGCGGAAACAATACACCCTCACTCTTAGATTTCGTTCTGAAAAGCAATGAACATGACATTGATAACGATGCTTATGAAAGTCCACTGGGACTAAGTGATCACGTCGTCATCCAGTTTGACTATCTGTTTGAAGTTGTAAGAATAAATGATGCTCGTAAAAGAGTTAGGCGGATCAACACTATGGCGTTGAGTGATGCTCTGAAAAACACGTTCAACTGCCAACCGGAAACCAGCAACGTACATGAGTTTTGGATATGGCTAATATCTAATCTCAAAAGTTCAATCGAAGTGAGCTCCGAATTTGTCCTCAGGAACTCAAAAAAAAACTTTGAATTTAAATTAAGAAGCCGAACTCGTAAGTGGTTAACGGTACGAAACATTGCTTGGCGACACCATCGGCAAAACCCATCATCCGAGACCTGGGAAACATTCCGTTTGCTGCGGAACAAAGTAAACAAATTTGTCATCCAAGACAAGTTGTGCTTCCAAGAAGTGATATCAAGCATGATGGAGCGAAACCCCAAAATACTATATCGTATGGTTAACCATCAAGCTAAGGTGAAACCTGGAGTAGCGTCCGTGAACACATCAGCTGGACCAACAACAACTGCAGCAGAAACTGCTGATGCTTTAGCCACGTTTCATTCATCGGTATTCAACCCGATACAACATGCGATAAACAGCCCAAACACAACACTTTCAAACACGGTTGCCGTAAGTGAAATAAGTGTCACTGAGAAACGCGTCCTTCAAGGTTTATTTAATCTTAAAACCGGAAAGTCTCCTGGGCCGACGGAATAACCCCGAAAATATTGAAGCAATTTGCGAGATTGCTATACAAACCACTCACTTATTTGTTCGAGCAAACACTGACAAGCGGAGTGATTCCTACAGATTGAAAAACGAGGAATAATTTCTCTAATTTACAAAGGTGAAAATCGCTCCGATGTTTCTAATTACCGACCCGTTACTCTGTTACCAGTGATTTCAAAATTACTTACTGTGATTACTTAAAGAGATTACTCAAAATTACTCATTGTTGACGATCTAATGAAACATTTCGAGAATAATCAGTTGCTTTCGAGGAACCAGCATGGATTCAGACGAAATCATTCCTGTTTGTCTAATTTACTGGTAACGCTAGATGATTGGACAAAATCGGTTGATAAAGAACAAGAAATACACACGTGCTACTTAGATATTTTGAAAGCATTCGATCGTGTTGACCATACCCTACTACTGCAGAAGCTTGAAATGCTGGGTATCACTGAAAAGTTACTGAATTGACTGATTGACTACCTAACAAATCGCACTAACCAGGTACGTATTGATGGTGCATTATCCAAACCAATTGCAGCAACTAGCGGAGTTCCCCAAGGCTTAGTCCTTGGTCCAATCCTCTTTCTGGTTTATGTCAATGAAATACCGAAAATTGTTCGATGTAACATTTCGTTATTTGCGGACGACATAGAGATTTGGCGCAGCATTCGTAGTCCAGAAGACTGTCTGCTATTAAAAAAGGATCTTGATAGACTTCACAGCTGGTCGTTAGAGAACAGACTGCCGTTTAACTTCAACAAATGCAGGATCATGAATGTAGGGAATCGAGTAGAGTTCACATATCACATATGTTCGCATGTCCTTAAAAATTGCAGTGAAGAAAAAGATTTGGGTGTTCGGATATGCTCCAGATTAAAAACATCACTTCAAACTAACAGTGCCTTTAGAAAAGCAACACGTGTTCTAAATCTACTCAAACGTGTATTTGGGAAATTTTCGCCCAAGATATTCCCACGGATCATGAATACATACTTGAGACCATACATGGAATACGATGTGCAGTCATAGTCTCCGTGGCTCAAGAGGGATGTGGAACTTATGCAGCGAATCTATCACCGCTCAACGAAACTAGTTCTCAGCATCCGAAACAAGCCATATAAAGAAAGGATAGCTCAACTGAATCTGTTCGATTTTCCCTATCGACGAATCAGAGCAGACCTTATCTTACTTTACAAAACATTCCGTACCCCGAACCATCCCTTACAGAATTTATTCACACGAAGCTATACGAGGAATTATGGGACCCATGAATATGTGCTGGTCGTACCCCATTCCCGCCTGAACTGTAAAAGGTATTTTCACGCTGTCCGTGTTTGTTTTACTTGAAACATTTTACCTTCAACCGTTGCTCACGCCACTAGCTTGCATGACTTTAAAACAAAATTATACGAATTTGTATTGCAATATTCGTTTTCAGAACACTCATATGCTGTTTAATCTATGTTTTTATATTGTTTATACACTCAAATTTCAATTTTTACCATCGTATGGTTGTTGTTAAGCTTGTTGCTTTTGAGACCATTAAAAACCTTGAATTACCTTGAATCTCCGAGACGACGGTTCATCCCAATTCAGATCAATGGAATACCCATCCAACTTCAACTGGATACAGCATCGGACATCACAATCATCTCTGAAGCAATGTGGAAAAATCTTGACAGCCCACGTATCTATTCAACATGTCTGTCTGCAACCAGTGCCTGTGGTATGTCGATCAAGTTAATCGGGCAACTGAAGTGTTGTGTGTCACTCTGAGCGAAAACAGCAACATGTACGTGCTACATCACCAAAGCGAACTTGAATCTCCTTAGACTCGATTGGATTGAACATCTCCAACTGGCAGATCAGCCAATCAATGCCTTGTGCAACCAAATCCAGTGCTGCAGTGCATCATCTGACAGAATCGATCAAATCGTCAACCGGTTTTCCGATCTCAAGTCGCGATGGAACTACAGCGTCTACATGATTTAGGAATCATTTCTCCAGTAAAGAACTCCTCTTGGGCAGCACCCATCGTCGTGGTGAAGAAAACCAATGACACTATTCGCCTCTGCACAGATTTCTCAACTGGTCTCAGTGATGAATTTTTGACTCACCACTACCCGCTCCCGTTACCAGATGATCTCTACATCATATTTAATGGCGGCACATGTTTTGCAAAACTCGATCTGGCAGAAGTTTATTTTCAAATGGAGGTCGCACCTGAATCACGTGAGTTGTTAACAATTAATACCCATCGTGGATTGTATCAATTCAACATACTCTCATTTGATGTAAAGACCGCACCCGCGATGTTCCAACAAGCGATGAAAACGATTTTGGCAGGTATTCCAGGCGTTGCGGTCTACCTAGATGACATTCTAATCGTTGGCCGAAACCCAGGTGAGTTACAGTCTCGCACGGAAAATGTTCTACAAAGGATACAAGACAGCGGTCTTCGACTTCGTACAGAAAATGCCAGTTTTACCCAGAATCCATCAAATACTTTGGTTTCATTTCGATGCTTGTGGTCGTCATCCTGATCCAGCGAATATCCACGCCATTCAACGAATGCCAGCAACCACAGATTTCTCAACGCTTCGTTCATTTCTTGGACTGGTAAGTTACTATAGCGCTTTCTTGCCGTCACTACACAATGTTCGTACACCGCTCAACAGCCTTTTCCAGAAAGACATGGTATGAAACTGGTCACCCGATTGCGAAGATGCTTTCGTCACAGTGAAAACAATGCTGAGTTTCGAGCTGCTGCTGAAGCATTACGATCCGGTATTATCAATCGTCGTAGCCGCTGATGCTTCTAGCCATGGCGTTGGTGCGGTCATCTCTCATAAGTTTCCTGACGGAACGAAAAAAGCTATCATGCATGCATCACGAACACTGATACCAGCAGAGGAGAAGTACGGCCAAATAGAAAGAGAAGCGTTGGCCCTCGTGTTCGCTGTCAAACAATTTCACAAGTTGATCTACGGTCGAAGCTTCACCCTGCTGTTGGACCAAAAGCCGCTCATTTCGGTATTTGGATCGAACAAAGGTATCCCTGCTCATTCAGCCAATCATCTGCAACGTTGAGCCCTCACTCTTCTTGGTTACGATTTCAAGATTCAATACCGCAGAACAGAAGATTTTGGTCAAGCAGACGCCCTATCCCGTCTACTGTCAAACGAAACAGGCTGTGACGTGAACGTGGTGATTGCAGCTATATCTACTGAGCAGTATGTACGCGATGAATTGACCAAAGCTGTCCGAAACCTCCCTGTGACAGTCGCAAATACCAAGAGGACACTGAACGACGACGAGGTTCTTTCAGAAGCTATCAGGTATGTTCAATCTGGCTGGCCTAGGCTAGCACCACAATTGACTGGCAATCAACTTTTCTAAAGACGGGAATCCCTATAAATCTTGGATGACTGTCTCATGTTTGGTGCTCGAGTCGTTATTCCCGCTGCTTTGCGTCAACGGGTATTACGTCAATTTGATGCTGGAGATCCGAGGCTCAATCGGATGTGAGCAATAGCCCGAAGTTTTGCCTACTGGCCAGGAATGGACGCTAAAATCACCGAGTTTGTCAGGCGCTGTACCAATTGTCAACAAGCGGCAAAACTTCCTGCTCGCGCAACACCGATTCCGTGGCCTAGACCAGCCAAAGCATGGTCGCGTATCCATATTGACTTCGCAGGCCCCCTTAACGGAACCACATACTTGGTCTTGGTAGACGCTTATTCGAAATGGCCAGAAATCGTCCCGCTCTCTCCTGCCACAAGTTCGACCGCAATCGGAGAACTCACTTCGCTATTCAGCCAACACGGAGTTCCCGACATATTGTCTCTGATAAAGGATCCCAATTCACATCAGCTCATTTTGCCGAATTCTGCAAGAAGAATGCAATTGAGAATATCCGGACTCCAATCTACCAAACTTAATCGAAATAACAAGCGGAGAGGTTTGCCGACACAATCAAAAGAGCAATGCTCAAGTATCGAGGAGAGGGGACTACCATCGTCAACTTGCAACGATTCCCGTTAGTCTACCGGACGACCCCACATGAATCCCTGATGAATAGTAAAACGCCAACAGAGGCACTAATGGGTAGAAAACTTCAAAAAGTCAATAATGCAAAGATCCCGAAGCCATCGCAAACGGATGTTTATCAGCATCTCAGTCAGAGGAGCTTCAAAGAGGGATCCAGCGTCTATGATCGTGATTATCGACAACGAAGAAACCCATGGATCGAAGGCAAGGTTGTATGTCGGAGAGGTAGCGTCATGTTCGACATACATGTTGGGAATGACATTTAGATACGCCATCTCAATCAATGGAGACCAAGAGAAAGACAGTCGGAGTTAGAACCTGCGGAACCAGTAAATCTTCCGTTGGATCTTCTATTTGAAACCTTCCAGCTCCCACCTCCTCCTGCTGAAATACCACCTGACAATATCGCTCCCGGTCGCGCACTAGAACCCCGACAATGAACTAACCGAAGACGCAAGACGTTCGTACCACTTCAAGTGAACTCCAAGATCTGTCGGTACTGAATCATTTTGAAAAGGGAGGTAATAGGAAAAGACGTTTATTTTACCTAAAAATTCAATATCTTTAAATATATTACGACTCTATTATGACACTATGTAAACATAGATTTGAATTATTTGTCGCGAAATCCATTTTTATTATTTCATCGTTTCCACATATATTCGCCCTTTATTCTCATTGGTCCATCGAGTCCTTGACGCGGTTTTAATGTTATATTTTCCAAAGTTATTCCCTTTTAGATTCTACGCCTATATATATATATATATATATGGATGAGTAAACCATGTTTGTCATTATTGGAAGTGAGCTGCCACACGAACTTCTCTGAAGCCTTCGTCTTCTCTCTCAATAGTCGGTTAGGCAATATCGTGGGAAGCATATCCAGGTGCGATATTAGCTCCATATCAAGCTTTTCACCTGCATGAAGTCTATGAATAAATCTATGAACAAATCAATGACGACCAAATTTTAGTCCAAATTTTCCGTAGCAAACAAAAATGAAACGCAAATTGGCGTGAAAAATTCAAGCAAAATACGGGGGGCCAAAATGGTTACCAAATTCAACAACAATGACCAACAATCACCAAAGCAATGAATTAAACCAAAAGTTCGACTGAAGGCGTCGAAAGAAGAGATTCACAATTAGACAATTAATTACAAAATGAAAAACTTTAATATCATAATATTAATTGAAAAATAAACACAAGCAAAATCTTTAACAAAATTCAGGTTTTGTAAATAGGTCTCCAATAAAAGGAATGTTGAAGGGAAAGGAAGAATTTCACTTTTTTTTACACCTTAAACGGGTATGTGATAAAACGTGCCATTCGTATATTAGACATGAGCGAAAATAAGCTTTTAATATTGGTGCCTTATGAAAATAAAATTAATTTGATCCTAATACTTGGACCATAAATGTCTCCAAGAAAACTTACGTGGTCTTTGAGGGAAAAAATTGGCGGTGACACAAAGACAAAATGTGTGTGTGTTCATTTTATTTCCCACCTACTCCGAACTTTCCCATACCGATTGGCCAAGACTCGTATTATGCTAGCATTGTAATAACCCATTATCACTTCAAAAATTTCAGTGTACATTTTTAAAATAATCTTAGGTAACTATGATAAAAATCGTATTTGTAAACAGATGTCGCAGAGAGAATAGGCGCATGAAAGTTGACTAACGTGATGGCATCAGCACTGCGCTTAAGATTTATAATCCAAATCCGTTCTATTCCACTGCTACTTGATTGTGTACATTTAATGGGATGTTTCGAACGGAAAACTCAAAACTTTGAAATCTTTACGTACTAAGATTATCTTTTCAAAATTCGTGTTATTTGCTTTCTGTATGTTTCGCGGTACGTCAATTTTTCCAGGTTTAAATCGCCGTTATTTTTCCAGGTAATATTTTTATACCTCGTTTTATCCCGCGATATGTATAGTGAAATCATATGCGTATCATGTTACCAATTTTTCGATTGATTATCCAGCGATGGGGTTAATCAATTCCGACCTATTCTGCACTGCAGACAGTTTACTGTGTTTACTGTTGATCTTTTAATATACTAACAGATCTGCGGATGTGTACTCTCCTAAAAAGATGACACACATGAATATTTTTCAGTCAATTCATGACTAACATGAGACATATCTCAGGTGCCTACAAGCATATCACTGGTGCGCTATGAACAATGAGTTTTAAAGAGTTGCGAACCTACATCGACCTCAGCGAAATCGCTTCAGTGAAAGCTGCCAAAGCAGAAATCGCAAACCTCAGATACTCCTATTCTTCGACATCATAAAATTTCATCTAGACAATGACCTGGGCGAAATCTTTTGCATCGAATAGCAAAGCGCCCCCCAACAGATTATCACGTCTGCGTTCAGAAGGCACATTTTTGAACCGTACACAATTATCCCCATCATGGAATTCATGCTTGCGTAGAGCTAATCACGGGTAGATTTGTCTGATTAAAAGCCAGCGAGGACGTTTGACATGACAGTATCACACTAGCCCAAAGTATTCGGTAATAACTGTATCGACTAAAGACGTTGTTTAACGCGTGGACCACCCGTTTCTTATTTTGACAATTCAAAACAATGATTCGAGTTTACTACGGTTCTATTAACAAGATTAATAAACAATAACAATGGACAAACCTCAACTGTACCGGATTGTACAAATGATGTGAGCCAAAAATGCTGAAATGTTCCCAATGACAACAATAAATTCAGTCAATGCTGACAAGATAGACTGCCAAATTATAAATGCGAAGGTATAAAATTACCGTCAAAAATGTCTATCGAATACTAGACACCCAAATTGGTGTCAAAATCCAAATGCCCAAAATGGCAACCAAATTCAACAACAATGTCCGACAATTGCATAAACAATAAATTAAAACAAAAGTTTCACCAAATATGTGAAAAGAAGACTTCCAATAAGACAATTACAAAAGCAAGGTTTAACATCCTAATTATAAAGATATAATAAACAAAACCAAATTCAATTCAAAAAATCAGTATTTTATAAAAGTCGGAAGTAGAAAGGAAAAAGAAGAATTTCAAAGCTACATGACACTTAACATGTCTCTTACAATAACCCTTTGTACATCAATTGTTAACCCAAAATCCGCCATATCAACAGCGAGCGTGTGCGCCAAATGGCACACTCGCGCATTATGTAGTAAATATTTACCGTGTTATTATCGTTTGTGTATTCCAGTCTATGATTGTATACCTCGTCCTTATAACTCGGTTGTGGCAACATACCAATGCGCCAGAGACAGTTTCATTACTCTCTCAGGTACACATGTACTCTTCCAACTGATCCATGGAACGCCGAAGCATGTTTCTAATTAACTATCATCCATGAGCACTCACGGTTCACCACGGAATCCGTCAAACAATGTCCTTAACAACATGGCTTGACACGCCAATTCAATTCTGACAGGCGGGACCGTTTGACATAAGCCCCGAGGATGCGCGGAATTCTCAGCAGTGTCTGTGATTTAGGGCCTTATGGTTCTTTGTTTTCAAGCCTACGGATGCGTCTACATCTAATCCTACTTGGTCCGTACTAAAACCATGCGATTCCCACAAGCAGCGCGTTTATCCTAAGTGGGACGACTCAAGTAGCACGGTTTTTCCATGTTAGACGTGACTCCACTTAGTTCTGGTTCGTTCTGCGCGTACCCTACCCGGGTCACCACCGACATGCGACCTATGCAGATCGAGTGCCTTGGCTAAAATTCGTAGCAACTTGTTGCAAAGATACTATTTTCCAACCCAGAATGATTTTGCACCAATTGGACCCTTCGCCTCTCAAATTCCAATTACAAATCTCCTTCAACCAGACTTCTTAGATAGCGACTGTATAACAACTCTTTTACCGGACCTAAAATCTATTGAGCTTGACAATATCTCCGTTCACGCGTGCTACGTGATTGCTCTTTTGTACCTATGTACAAGTTTTGGCTACCGCGATAAAAGCTTCATTGTCCTGTAAGTTTTTCTCCCCTACCTACGTGGGACGTTATTGTATTAGTCAGTCTACTACACACTGAAATGTACATCATGGCAGTCTGTTACATAGAACTGGCTGTTGCCTATGCGGCGAGTGATAGCTAGGTTTGCCAGAGAAATGTTGAATAAAATGTCAGACTATCTGACGGGAGTCAGGCTAAGAAATTTCCCCGTGATTGACTTCCCGAGCCTTTACCGTGATTGAATGTAGCCAAAAGGCAGTGGAGATTTAGAATAAAGGCATTTCTACTACTGTGTGATTTTCATTAACTTACGAGCTCTTCCAATTTTTACTCTCTAATCTGTTGAACAATTGCGGCTGAGTCACTTGGATCCTGCCTACTGGTCAGGAGCTTGACTTCTTTGACAGAGGAGATCACAGCAATTACGGAATTTATAACTTATCCACAAAACCTCTCCGGACATGAAAACCTTTAAACGATAATTCCACTAGTAAAGCAATTCAAATCGATACATGACGATTGTATGCTAAATAATCCAGATATTGCCCCCCATCTATTTATTCAATTTCTATGATGAAACATTTGGACCTGTGGTAAATGTGAAATGAAATGCTTTTTTAACATATAATTCGAATATTGAATGCATCTAAATCGAACAGGCCACCATTTACTGATGGTGACTTAAACAGCCAACTGTCAAACTGGAGGAGAATAGTTTAACGGATTTTTTTCTCTTCAAGATTCAAGAATTTATGGTCACAAAAAGCACATAGCTTCACATTTACCATATCATAGTAAATATGCGTTCAATAATAGGTATAAAAAATCAATTATACGATGTCACTGGAGTCAAGTAATATGCTTACCCTGAGTCAATACACAGGCATCGTCAAATCGTTATGTAACAAATAATTGTCCAAGGTTCGAGTGAATGTTTGGATACAGGGAGAGGTGATAATTGCTTCGGGAAGGCATTCCACAGGAAACAGACACGTACCGAATAGAAATATCGGCGACAATTAGTACGGGAATGGGGAATTTGTAGTGCCGCTGAGTGGCTACGTGTAATTCCTGATTCACGGTATTTGAACAAATGTTTAAGTGGATGTGATCTGGAGTATTCAATATCTTGTAAGTAATGATAACGTCACTTCGAAGTCTACGTTGAAGGGGAGTGGGGAGCTTTAGCTTTTTCAACCTTTCCTCGTATGTAAGGTCTCGAAAACCACGCACGAGTTTAGTTGCACGATGATATATCCTGTCAAGCAAGAATATATCTTTTTTCATCCACGGAGTCCATGCTTGCGATGCGTGTTCCATTGTGGGAATTAAGTAGGTCTTCATGATTCTTGGCAACGTTACAGGCGTAAAGGTTCTGAAGATCCGTCGAAGCATACCTAGAAGCTTTGAAGCACGCTTGTAAATGACCTCACAATGCACGCTGTTCTTTAGGCTGCCACATATCCAGACTCCAAGATCCTTCTCCGATTCGGTCCAGCTCAAAATCGTTCTGCCCAAAGTGATATTCGTACTGAAAGGGCTTACCGATTTGCAGTAACTTGCATTTTTGAAAATTGAACGGCAGTTTATTTCTAACTGACCATTCGTGTAGTGCATCTAAATCACTTTGCAGTTTTACGCAGTCTGCAGTTGATTTTATTCGCATCCAAAGTTTAACATCATCCGCAAAAAGAACTACCTTGCATGAGAGCGTCTCAGGTAAATCATTGATGTAAACTAAGAAAAGCACTGGACCGAGAACGGAACCTTGCGGTACACCACTGGAGGTATTAATGGCTCGTGATTGTACCCCGTTAACTCGAACGGTTGCCTTGCGCTCATTGAGGTAGCTTTCGAACCACACGAGTAGCTGCCCGTCAATACCAATCTGTTTCAGCTTCCGTAGCAACAGGAAGTGATCAACTCTGTCGAAAGCTTTCGACATATCCAAATATCACGCGTGCACACTGTCTCCTGCGTCAACCGTTTGAGTCCAATCGTTTTATACCGTCAGCAAGTTTGTCAAGCATGAGCGAGCTTTACGAAACCCATGCTGGGCGACAGATAGTATATTTCGTGATTCCAAGTGATGAACTTGTAGATGGGACTGATCAGGGCAGTTTCACAAGTTTCTGGCACAAAGCTCTGTTCGAACATTATCGTGAACACGTCAGACGTCGGTAATGCCAATTCGGAAGATAGATTATACAAAAGATTTTAGTGCATAATATCTCTACCGAGACAGTAGATTCAGTCTTCTTATAAACCCATCTTCACGAATGCACCCGGAGAAGAGGTTCTGACTGTTCCGATGTTTGAAATTTGTTGTTAACATCATTAAAAAATCTATCAGAGCGATCGGATTCCAGACTTTGCTGAGTCTTAGTGAACATTCAGTACACGATTATGCTGAAAATGCCACAAATCAACACGTTTACGAGAAATATTGATGACTTTTCAACCCTTAACCAGTACATCAGATTGAACTATACATCTTGAAAACATAGATATACGTGTGACAATGTGTAAATTAAAACAATTTATGACAATTGGATTTACCTGATTCTCGAACTGCTCAGAAGGCAACTAAACTATGTTTTTGCTTATTATATTAATCGTAGTTCCCAGATTATTCTGTGGTTTTTGTAAATCTATATGCAATTAAAACCGTTGAGTTGAATAGTGTTCGACTAGGTATGAAGTTCGCACTAATCGCTTGCTGTGAATGGAATTTTCGCCAGGTAGATACATTGGCCCTGAGTGAAACACTCACTCTGATTCAAGATTGACAGAAGGATAACAGGAACCCTAAATTGCGATGGTAAAAGTTTACAATTTTCGACTAAAGATTGACGAGCACATGTAGATCGTTCCTACAATTTCCGAACTTGATTTTATTTTTGGGAACCGTAAATGCACACGCGATCCAAGAATCTAAAGTGTTTGTGTCAAACGTTTCAGTGGCACTTTTTTGGAATTCATGCGACTCAAGAATGGAAAGATTGGACGAAATTTCGATAAATCCAAAGATTGTCGCAAATCAATTGCTCAAACGGAATGTAACGACACTTGTTTCATGAGTGTGATTATAAAGTGACACGTCGTTGACACATATTTCCCAAGTACATCCCAATTTCCCGTATTGACTGTCGACGCGATTTTTTTTATTTGAAATTCCCCACCTCAACATGTGGTGGACTCTCAGTTATGTCTGTATGCGCTACAGGCCCAGCGATGGGTAAGAAAGAACCACAACCGTAAGTGCTCTTGTCTGTTGACTAAATGAATGAATATCACAATGTCTGTACCGTGAAAGATAATCGCATTATTCATTCGTGATCAATATTGAATAATAAATAATCGACAGAAGCATGATTAATGCTCAATGCGTCGTATGCAGTGCGACTCACATTCTCTTCTCCGTTGCACCTCCCTTTTCCGAAGAGAGTTAACATAGGCTTTCTTGTAGGGATTAACATTCAGACGAGTCACGCGTTCGTCATGACATTCTTAATTGTTCGTATGTGTTTGCAATCTGTTCTGTTGACGCAACAACACCTTGAGATTCAGACTGACAGACAAAATTTGCCCAACAATAAATCTAACATTTCAGTATTTTCGGCGGGGTATGACTAATTAGTAGCATTTATTTTACAACGGATTTCATAGATCATTGTTCCGACGTGAAGTATGATAACTGAAGACTACGAGTATGGGTTGTTCCTCCGGAACACGGGTACATGACCTATATCTAGACTTGTAAAATCTTTTGTATTTACTAGGTACATCAGGATTCAGATGAGTGTTTGATTGCAATAGGTAGCACCGCATGATTTGTTGTTCCAAGAAAGCATTATGTTGGCGTAATTTATACATACTTTGTTTCTTCAACATTAGGCTTAGGCTGAAATATTTCCAAATAAAAATTGTCCTAAAGTATTGTGGTGCTCACATCCCCATCCTACTTCTTAGTAGGTAGAAAGTAGGGTCTTAAGGTGAGCAACGATTTGGGAAATTACCGCAAAGGCACTGTCAAGAGAAGAAAAACATTCTAAATGTCCAGCCATATACAGAGTCCTTTGGCTATTTGTGCGTAGATCTAGCTCGAAGACGCTTTGGATCTGTCAGTTCTTTGGAACAAAAGAGGGTCATGCTAAAAATTGTGGATGCTCTAGCCGGTGGGATCAATAAACACGCATGTGACTTCACACACGCCCAAACTCGTTAAGTTAATCACTTTTGTACCTACACACTGATTGTTTAAACAGCCTTGTGGAATAAGCCAGGACAAGATATTTTCAATGCAGCTATAGGTAATACTTTTTGTTTTACAAAACTAGAGAATTGAACCCTTCCTATTTCAATGCAATCGCTGCGACATCCTTGACTCGTCACAACCATCATCTGCATGGGAAACACAAGAACGTAAGGACCCAAACTCAAAATTGTAGTATTCGAGAAAAATTACACAAAGCACGAAAAGCACAAATACACAGGTAAAGGATGAAAGACATTCTCACAGGATGCATTCGATAAACAATTCAGCGTAAATACGTCCAGACCAGAAACATGAGAATCAGCGTCACGGCAGCCAACAACCAGAATAACACCTTGTCCTGATGGGTCCTTCGCTCGATCAAGCGCATCACGGTGTTGGATAAACCCAATGTGTTCAGCATATCCAGCAGACGTCGGTGAGCTCCTTTTAAAGTCATCCTAACGAAAGAGTGAAAAACTGGAGATAAATTTGTTTCTATTATACAACAAATATGCAAAGGAAAGTGATTCCGAGAGTGGAGACTTTCACGAGCTTGTTGTTTTTCTCTCTCCAAGAATATGTCATCAACCGGCATCGGAGAGCAAAAGTGGGAAACTCGAAGAACAAGATTCGGTGTCATTCACGACTCGCACGTATGTTGCAACAGACGCTGCACAAACATTAACATCATTTGAGAAAGCAGCAAATAAGCTGATGACGCTCTACTCGTTCAAATTCACTTGACTCAACGCGTGTTGTATCCTCCCACTGTGTATAAAATGCTCCCATATGGCGCGCGTCTCAAATAGCCTCTGACAACCAAGTCCAGCTTGTGGCCTGCACGAGTGGCTCCCCGAGCCCAGCGGAACTGCTTCTACCAACTAGAGAAGGGGAGAGGGCGAGTGACTGGCCACTGAAAACCAGTTTGCTTCGGGCAGATGGAGTTCGTTAGCCTGGGAAGGCATTTCATCTAGGGGAAGGAAAACCCTTATTTTAAACCCCGCTGCCTTGCGGGATACCCGATCGCGGGAAAGGCTTCGGGAGAAAACCTGGAACAGAGTCTGGTAGACCGTTAGTTGGTGTACACCACCTCTCTCCGGCAACTCCCTCCTGCATTGCAGGTCGCACTTGGTTGTGCAAAGGCTAGAGTAGCTGACTTGAACAAAAGCCAAGTGGTGCTGGGGACGCCGCTTTGTACCCAAATTCCCAAGACTCTTCATTGAAGCCAACTCATCCTCCAGGAGGAGATAGTCGCACAAAAGTAAAAGTAAAGTAAGCATCTTAAGTGCAGACACCCCATCCCAGTGAGTCTGTGATTAATCTACGTCAGTACGTTTCTAAGTCCCACCGCATCCACTCCTTTTTAGGAATTCATTGTGTTGTGGTTCGTGGTTGTATGGCATTGAAGCACTACTTGCTACCGGTGTAATGCCGTCCATGATGTGATAATGACTCATGCACAAAACCCGATTGAATACGCTACCTCCTAGTTTATTTTAAGGTATTTTTAATAGTTTCTAGAGCTTTCATACCTCGTTATCATGCGTAATGCACAAATTTTTGTCCCGGCTGAACATCGATGTATTCTACTGCCTCTCCGGTGATGATCACGTTGCTATTGTTGGTGTAAACACATTCGTACTAAATTAATGCAAAAATCAATATTAATTTCGGCATTTTGATGAATGGGATGTATGAAAGCACAAGCCTGATCCAGGGATGATGGCATCTGTGATTTTACCAGTAGTTTCATAGTTGCTTGTGGGCGAGATGCCAGCCTATTTCCCAGACCGGGGTTGACTAAAAAGCTTGAACTACAAGGCAGTGGTCTGACCTCTATTCATTGACCTTCCTGGTAGGAGTAGCTTTGTTGGTACCCAAAAGACAGCACACAGTATGGCTCAATGGGTCACAAAGATACACAAACCATCATACCTCGTTAAGGTCCAGTCTCAGCGCGATGGCATTTGGATGTGAACATATCAATACTACACCAGATAATATCGCATAACTGCTTCATCATGAAAGTATTGCTAATAGTAGTGGCGGCTCAGAAAGTGATGCTCTGACGTCAGTGACGACGATGAATAAGGTTTAACCATCTGTGAATCATGAAAACAACCGGCGATTTTGATGTACATCCATGGTCGACGACAAACGAAGGGGGCCAACAACATCGGGAAGCAAATGACGATGGAGACGACAAGGAGTTATGTTAATGGTGATGATAAAGATGTCACAATCAACATAAAAGTATATTTACTAGATAGCATGTACCGATTATTAACAACTATTAGAAAACACCTTCAAAACGCAGGACTTGAAAAACGCACCCTTGCTCCTTCAGCGCGGCTAAACTCTCCGATCCCGAGACGAACATGTCATCCAGACGTCGACTGACCGCCGACAGACGAGAATGATGCATGAGATCGGAATCGAATTCCACCACTGCGACATGATCCGACTGACCACGCAGCGACGCGTTTGTGGTGAAGTCAGTGGACAAAAGTTGTTCCCGCTCGCGCAGTTGACGATCGCGCTCTGAGCTACATGAGTGAGGAGTAATCATGAGAGGAGAGTGAAGCGTGATGTGGACTGTTTGGAAAACAATGTTGGCGCGCATTGGCGAAAAGGCTTAGCAGTGCCACAACATAATAGAAGAGGTGTGTAAGACCAATTTGCTTGGGAGGTGTTGCAAACATGAAACTCGAACACGAAGGTAAGAATCTTGTGGTATTAGGATTATCACCCATTGTCCATTCATATAGATGGTATGTATGTATGTATGTATGAAAGCACAAGCCTGATCCAGGCAAAGTGCCGAACAGTCATAGACTGTACGTGGGCTTAGATACTGTCAGGTTGCCCAGGCCTAGACTGATATGAAATAAAAATGGAATAAATGTACAGTTGTGTCGGATAATAGCAGGCGCTACACCTGATACCAGGCTTTCAGAAAGGACAGCATAAAAAATAAGAGAAACGAGACCATATTCTCATTTTCATATTCATGCAAGGCAACCGCTGTTGAGGAATGGCAACAATATAGGCATAACGTAAGAAGTTGCATTTAGTAGCGTTCAGAAGGGCTTGCTGACTTTCTGATAAAACCACTTCTGAGTTTAATCAACTGACAGGCTACAATGTTGATTATGCCACTGTAGAAAAACTAAAGCGTCAAGTCCTGCTCATCAGAAGCACATTTTCTTAGTCGAAGTGGGGCTAGAAGTTGATAGCACGGTCGCTGATCATATCAGCAACCATTAACAAGTAAACGGGAATCATTTTACGTTTGGTCAGTACATATGGTAACTTTATTTGCAGGACTATTTGCACAAGAGTCAGCAATAAGAGATGGGGATGTGAGCACCACAATACATTAGTCAGCAATACTAGTTGTCGTAGTCAAAGACATTAGCCAACGGTGGTATAATACAATGTTATCTATGGTAAATGAGTAGAGATTATTCACTAGAATAGCACAGCACAACAAGGTCGATCTCCAAAATGTAAGCAAGGTGTTAAAAGGCACTTCTTCTAACAAATAAAACAGCCCGAATCGCTGATTGGTTGAAAGTTCGACACTCCTCCTAACAAGTAATAACAGCCCGATTCACGGATTGGTTTGAACTTTGAACAACGTTTAAAACTCTCTGTCGACTTGGAAACATTGTAGAAATGATGGATTCATGTGTTATAAAAGCAGCGTTAACTCGCGTGCTAGTGATCATTGAAATTCGGGTGTAAATAAATTGTTTCACAGCCATTTAACTTTTCGCCTTTCATACGTTGGTGGACAGTGCATGTTGGGATCAACTTGGCTGAGAATTTTCCAAACAAACTGCAACACAACGCAAAGAAATGTAGAAAGCACCGTTCATGATCAAAGTAATTCAAAGTTTTAATGGTCTAAGAAGCAAATACTTTACAGCAACCAGAGATTAAAAATAAAGGGAATGCATAAAAATAACAAAGAATTGTTGTCAGTATGGAGAGTTAGCTTATGTACTGACGTGCGACGTTGGATTTGGTCAGCATATACTTGTCAAGTTAAGCCACGAACGTGTTCAGGCTTGATGCACAAATGATATGTGGGGGCAGAGTTTCAAACTAACAACTTGATTTAGGGTGTGGAATGGTTAACTTGTAGCCATGAGATCTGCTACCATGTGTTTCTTGTCGATCAACTGTAAGCAGAATATTGAACAGCAGGATCAAAGTCAAATATGTTCAGAGTTGCATTCCTTTTCTCGTATGGCTCGTTGTTCAGTCCGGTCAGCAGTTATGTGGCGCGTTGCAGCAAAGCAATGTCTTTCGGTAACCATGGAAACCAGGCTTGAACAGCTCACTCCATTGATGTGCACGGATGTGCAATCGTGCAGCATTTCTGTGCTGTGCGGCTAACATCGTGCTAAATTGATTGGCCAACGGTAGTGAGCTGCATGCTGAAATACGCTGGAGTCTCACTACCATTTCTATTCCACCCTCATATCTGTCTAGGCCTGGGTAATCTGACAGTATCTTAGCCCACGTGCAGTCTCTGACTGTGCGGCACTTTGACTGGATAAGGCTTGTGCTTTCATACCATACCATACTCCATTGATGGCCGGATATAGGTGTTAATTATCCGTGAGGGTACCTGCTTTGTGAAACTACCGAAGATCATTTTGAGCAGTGCCAAGTTTTGGCAGGACTTTTTGTGTACCACAGAACACTGCCGTAATGACAGCAAGTTACTGCTAATCCGCACATCCAGATCTTTCTCTTCCCTAACCCATCAAAGTTGTTGAGATCCCAGGGAGTATGTGAATTCGAAGGATAGACCGAGGTTTAACATTTTACATTTTTGGATGATAAAAAGTAGACAGTTTCGTAAGAACCATGTATGAAGTGCATCGAGATCTTTTTGCAGAAGTTGGCAATCTTCTATGGTGCGCACGATAGTCCAAACTTTGATACAACTCGCAAATAACGACTTTACCGCGTATGATTTCAGGAATATCGTTCGCGTACACCAGAAAGAGTATTGACCCCAGGACTGAGCCTTGAGGCACACCACTTGTAACTTCTACCCGCCTTGATATGGCCCAATCAATTCTACCACTGATAACTCTACCAGTCAAGTAATCCTGTATCCAGGCAAATAATCTGCCACCCACCCTGAGCTGCTCCAAATTTGTAGCAGTATGCTGTTGTTAACACGGCAAAGGCTTTAGGCATATCTAAGTAACAAGCATGGATAAGGTATTCATTATCCACGGTTCGAGTCCAATTATCAAGTTACGAGAAGATTGGTGAGACAGGAGTGTTTTGTCCTGAATCCGTGCTGTGCGATGGAAAGAAGCTTAATTTGTTCCAAGTGTTTGATACGTTCGTCGGCTACAAATCGTTCGAGAACGTTAGAGACCACTGGCAACAACGTGACTGGTCTGTAGTTAGACACATCGGATCGGTTCCCTCCTTTGTGTATCGGAGTGATTAATCCACTTTTCCAGTCAGTAGCAACCTTGCTGCACCTCAGTGACAGGTTGAAGAGATCAGAGAGGGGCGAGAATAGAGCATGGGCGCATTGTTTTCGAAGGAAGGGTGTCATTTCATCAGAACCTGGCGATTTTTTTGTATTTAACCAGAGTGGCGTCACCAGGACACTCTCGGGGTTCACAGCGATGTCCTTTATTGCGTTAATTTGTGATCAGAATGCAGGCATATCGTAACATGAGCGCTCGTTAGAGTAGAACACTCTAGAGTTAAATTCAGCAAGTTCGTTAGCGGCTTCGAGAGCAGTGGATGTAGTTCCAGTCGTAGTGAGTAAAGCGGAAACGCCAGGCTTCACCCTGGCCTTTCTGTTCACGATCTGGAAGAGAAGCTTCGGATTTCGTTCAATTTTATCCATCAGATTGATTTGATACCCTTCTTTATCCTCCTGGACAAATTTAGTAACTTTGTTTCTCAACAAACGGTAAGATTCCCAGGATTCCGGTGTTGACTGGCATAACATAAGATAAGCGCTCGTTTGGGTAGAACACTCTGGAGTAAAATTGAGGGAGTTCGTTTGAGGCTTCGAGAGCGGTGGAGGTGGTTCCGTTCGTAGCAAGTAAAGCGGAAACGCTTTTATGATGCGAATTCAGATCAACCACTCAAAAACAAAGGAGATTTCGTTGAAAGGCACACCGAAGCATGCACGAGGCCCGTCTAAACAACTGAATAGCTTTCTATAGCACAACAATTCATAATGAAAACTACGCAGAATGATGAAGCGTAATACACACACATCCGTGGCACCATCATGCATCTGTGCACCACTTACCGTTTGCGTTCGGCGACCTGTAAATTCGCCTGGTAGTGCTTACATTCGTGTTTCATCTGATCCAACGACAAACGCAGATGGGAACGATGAGCCACCGGCTCAACCGTGTGAAGCAAATTCGACAGACGGTCACAATTGGACGCTATCTGCAAATAAGAACAACCGCTGATGGGGACTCACCTGATGCAAAAGAGAATGTAGGTCAGAGAACATTTTCGTGGCCTCGGAAAGCTGTGCTAGTGAAGTGCTGTTTGTAACGTGCTGCTCGGTTCGCGCCAATTCAACCGGGACGGAGTGTAGAAGGGATTTGGTCTGGCGAGATAGATCGTCGTAGTTCATCGGTGGACCGGGAACTGCAAGAAAACGTTCGGTGGTGTTTGTGAGAACCACGGAGAAGGTTAGCGAAATGATGTGGGTTAAAATGGGAGTGAATCTGGAGCCAGCATGATCGATTACTCCACGTAAAAAGAATAATCAAGTATAAAGATTATTTTGTTTAAAGATAATGAAAGAACACAATTCGAGCCAGAGGGACGGCATGAGATCGATTTAACAGATCTTTGATGGGATGTGCAGTGGAAATGAATACAAATGCGGATTTTTGTTAACATCTTGGATAGCTTTTGAAAATATGCATAGTATGTACATCGACTTGGTTCACCCTATCAGCCTAAGGCATCGAAACCACTAAAACACACGATACGCATTTTTGGATGAGACAAACTCGGGGCTCATGAAACCGGTCATCGATTTGAAAAATCCCACGTAATTGGTAACGACTTCAAGACGTTCAACACTTCACGGAGCGGACTAAGTAAGATCTGCGGCGTTTGGGGGTAGGAACGTAGGTGGATAGCAATCTCCAACGATTTCAGCTCCAATTGACGTCAACGAAGCAGATATGCGCTTCGTTTATTGGCACAATAAAGGCTTGATCAATGCTGCTCGCACAATGAAAGTAAAAGCGTATTCACATTGATATGCGTGGCCCCTTGACGATGCAGCATCTTGGATAGTGATCTGCTACCGCGAAGCGACTAGCCTGCCTTAAAGTGTCGGGAAAAGAAACCATTCAACTGAAATTAAGAACAGTTACTTTCAGACAATCAAACGCATCGGGTATGGATTTCCCTCAGGGGTAGATTGTCACGCTTCCGCAGTTATTGTTCCAGAGATTATCAGCGAGAGATTAGTGGTACGTGCGCCGTGATTGATCAGATCGAAGTTGAGACCAGTCACTTGGAAACATGCACACCAGAAATGTGCCGCCGTGCACTGATCAGCAAGGCAAGAGTCCTAGTTTAATAATGCCTTCACGATTCGGACCGCTCGATTAAATATTTCGAATCGGTGAAGAACACTGCTACTACAAACAACGAGTGATGGAAACCGGCGAAGTAATTTAAGGGATGGGAAATATTCACAATACGTAGGTTGTTGGCCTCCTTCGATCGATGCCGACCATGGATGCACATGACAAGCGCATGAAAGGTTGATGCACCGCAGTGTTTCAAACAACTAAACAGTCCGATTCGAGAGGAGCAATCGCTTTCGCAACGATCACAACGACGGACAGTACTCGGTCGATTAATGTCAGCTACACGCTGCAGACGGCGTGTTCTACGAACAGCTGCCAAGAACAGTATCTACTTCTTTACAAATTGCCGACAACTTGTGCCTCAAAAGTGAGCGGTCAACAACAAGCTCTTCCAAATTCGTAAGTTCAATGAGAAGAGCTTTCATTTCTCTTTTACAAAAGCCTTCGTACCGCAAGAGCGGTCTGCCTAATGACCGACTTTCTGACTTGAACTCACCAGAGAGTAGATCCTTGTAATACGACCATTTACTATTCCGTACATATGACCCAGCAGGCGATGTCGTAGATGCGCTTTAAAAAGCACTTCTGCGTTTGTTATTTCACCTATACACGATATGTTCAAGATGTGACGGATGTTACTTGAAAGGAATCCAGTCAGCTCCCGTTGGTGTCTTGCATCAAGGTTCCAGGTTTTATTGCTGGTCAGCGAAGCGTTTAGTACCCATGCGTTTTAGACTATCATTTTTCTCTCCACGAACAGCCGGTGGCTGCCAAAGACACGGAACAAGATGGCAGATGCTGTGCCAATTACGCGGGTACCCACAGCGAAACAAACTCGTGTCAACATGTACAGCCATTACATACACGGATGGAAATTAATTTGCAAACATCATACATAAAACGACCACAGACCATTCTCCTTCAAGCCAATTCTACCGAGCCTATATACAACTTCTACGGGAGTTGATCCCAGTTTTAGAAGCACTGTGTGCCCCCTCATTCAGGAGGATGGATCTACATGTTGCGTAGTCATCACGACGATCAATGGAAGAAAAGCGAGGTGAATTACCTAGACATCAGGGGCAAGTATGTGATCCAAAGAAAACGCTCAACAAATCAAACACGCGGAAAGAACGAACAACAGCATGGATGTAGATTTGTTTATTTATTTTATAGAGGACAAGATAAATAGACTATGAAAAAGAACCGCGCCGACTGACGAGTAAATACAAACGTTCCCACCGCTTTTATCGGTCAACTTCGCCGAAAACGATATCCAAGGTGCCTGCAGAAGAGAAGGACGGCTTAGCAAATCGAAAAGACCATCCTAGTGTGGGACATTGCAATGCATGTGACTCATGAAATGTCCCTCGGGGACATGGTTATACCAGAATAGAGGCGTATAAATCCCGCAGGTTCACGTCTCGACTGGTTTTGGGGAATGATGTCGGGAGTCTCCTGCTTTGGTCTCTACCTCGCGAATGGCTTGGTGAATGTACCTACGTATCCGGCCCTAATAGGTGCGATCCTTAATCCGCCCGCTGCCTTGCGGGTTAGGCTTTCGGGCCAAAGGCTTGAGTGGGATCCCTCAAGATCACTCCTCTCTTTTGGGCCTGGGCAACCGGGTAGTAAATCCGCCCACAGCCCAAAGGTGGCACTTTTTTCATTTTTAAATGATTGTGGTAATATATATATATCTATATTATATAATATATATATATATATCTATACTCTATCATGCGTGTTTTATCGGCGTGCAAAGTTGTACGAAGAATACATGAGTAAGGAAAAGCTTCATTCGAAAGCAATCGAATTTTCACATCTAAATTAATCTTCAATAAAACCGTAGATGATTAAGTAAAATAGCGACAGAATATCACACATTACGAACCAAATTTATCCTCAATAGTTTAACGGCGAACTCTGTTCAATAAAAATATTTTGAGACAAATGAGATGCAACATTCTCTGTATAAGAACGCTCCTCATAACAATATTATATGAAAGGACGGAGTGTTAGATGAACATGGACACGAAATCGGATGATTAAGGAGTGCTTGAGTAGGAGAAGCGAGAAAAATACTAACAAGTCGATCACACGAGGAGAGGAAATAGTGTATTTGTTGAAAAGTGGGCCATCCATGCGAGACCAGCAAGGAAGCTGCATGCTTTTCATTTCCAGAGCATCCGTCACGTGTTGAACATGTCGTGGATGGACAACGAAACGAATGTTGAAGTAATTTCTAAAGATGGTGTGTGAAATCAAGCCGAATACCGCGCAGTCCAAAACTGTGAGTGGGCGAAGATACCGGCAAGTTGGTATGGTATGAAAGCACAAGCCTGATCCAGGCAAAGTGCCGCACAGTCGAGGACTGCACGTGGGCTAAGATACTGTCAGGTTGCCCAGACCTAGACAGATATGGGGGGGAGAAATAGAAATGAAATGGTGGTAGTAAGACTCCAGCGTGCAGCTCACTACTGGTGGCCAATCAATTCAGCACGATGTTAGCCGTACAACACAGAAATGCTGCACGATTGCACATCTATGAACATATAGCGTCAAGTTGCCCGGGTTGAGACAGACAAAACGAAACGAAAATGGCAGAGAGACTCCTGAGTGTTTCCACAGCACCGCTGGCTAATCAATTCAGCTACACCGGCTCACTCATGTGTAAAGAACGCGAAAAAAAACGAGCGTATTACAACAGATATATTTATAAAGAGTAGAATACAAAAACGTTGACCTTACGAAGGCCACGCTTGCGGTACAAAGACATCTGCAAAAGACAAATCAAAGTTGTGGGCATTGACTCTACGAGTTGGGGACAGTGTAAAGCGCCCTCTCTAAGTTGAAGAAGAGCAGATCCTGCTCTTGGCTACCGAACGTAGTCCACACCGACAGCGTGCAGATGCCGAGTACTGCGGTATCGCTATGTGAGCGTTACGGGGGAGATTGTTCCTCCCGAATCGGATTGTTTAGTCACCTGAAATGCTCTAAGGATCATGAAACTGGCATGCGCTAGTGATGTGTACATTCATGGTCAAAATAGGTCGAAGGATGTTAATAACAACCGAATATCTTCGTGAGACATGGAACCCAAGTATTCCAACAAAAGTGCAACGGGAGAACAGTACAAAAGATGAAGCGGAATAAAAGAGAGGGGCGGGAGTAAAGTGATAAAATTACGATCCAGTGGCATTGCACAAAGCACAGCATTAGCACGCAGTCGTTCCATTAGAGTAAAATTAAAACATGTGCTATGGTATGGTATGAAAACACAAGCCTGATCCATGCAAAGTGCCACACAGTCAGAGACTGCACGTGGGCTAAGCTACTGCCAGGTTGCGCAGGCCTAGACAGATAGGAAAAAGAGAAAATATATATGGTAGTGAGACTCCAGCGTGATTAAGCATGCAGCGCATTACCCGTGGCCAATCAATTTAGCACGGTGTTAGCCACAGAGCACAAAAGTACTGTACGATTGCACATCCGTGTGCTATGGTTGCCGAGTAGTCGGCAACCATAGCACACGATCATCACACATTTGGAGTTCCAATATTTTTTAATAAAGTTTTTTACACCTACTTCTTGTTCATGTTCAACCGAAGGAGGGCTTGTGACACACACCCAAAAACTCTCCAACAAGGACTGCACTTTAACGCACTTCTGTTACTGAGTTTATCAGAAATAGAACCCACTAATCAGCAGTATGCAAAGAAACCAGGCGGAAATTCGGGATGGATGCGTTGGAAGATCCAGAAAACACAAATAGTTATCCGATATCGCGAAAGCTATTAAACACCACAATCACTTGATATACACAAAACACAAGAGCATAAACCTACCGATTACAGCCACCACATCGGCGATCAAGAAGCCACGACACATTTTATCGATCGCAGCAAGATGCGCAAACCCGGGCGCTTTGATTTTGCAACGATATGGACGATTCGTGCCGTCCGAGACCAAGTAGACACCAAACTCACCCTTGGGTGCCTCGATCGCTGTGTAGGTGGAACCCGGCGGGACCTGTGTGAGCAGCAAGAGGGAGGTGTTGAGACACGTCAAAGACGAAATCATATCGAAATCTGGGAACTGTGAGACAATAAGCACAAGCCTGATCCAGGCAAAGTGCCGCACAGTCAGAGACTGCACTTGGGCTAAAATACTGTCAGGTTGTCCAGGCCTAGACAGATATGAAGGCGGACACAGAAATGGTAGTGAGACTCCAGCGTGTTTCAGCATGCAGCTCACTACCATTGGCCAATTTATCACGATGTTAGCCGCACGGCACAGAAATGCTGCACGATTGCACGACTGTGCGACAATGGGTTACTAAATGTCACTTGCTTCAATAAATGTTTGACTCGAGATGTAGTCACCTAATCCCAGTGTGTCTTTGCCGACTCTACAGCTGCAGTAGCATTTTAGGTCCCACCCTTTTCCATTTTTAGAATCTTTACTATGCCACGGCTGTATGACAAATAAGCTGCCTATGATGATGGTGGTTTATAGATTTGTTGAAATTTCAGGGGAAAATTATCTTGGAACCAATCGAAACAAAATATAAAACTTTTTGAACCTTACAGCGATATTCCGCAAATTCAAGGTGAGGTCGACCAGATCAAGGTATCTATGACGCGAAGTAGTACAACCCAAAAAGTCCTGGTGAAACCATTTCAACTACCTAAAGTACATTCCTCTATTTGTCTAGGACTAGGCAACCTGATAGTATCTCAGCGCAAGTGCAGCCTGCCTGTGTGGTAATAGGCCTGGTTTCACGCTTGTGCTTCCTTCACTTAAATAACGATCATCATCCACGGTCGACATCGACGAGAAGAGGCTACCCGAGATTAAAAACATCTCGACACACCCGCATCAAGAAGGATATTAATAAAAGCAGGACTGAACTGAAACAACCGACACAGGATAAAGTCGTCTCAATCGAGGATTCTTCTAACCATGGCACTCGACACCGCAACTGGTCAATAAAACTGGATGGGATTTACGGACGAATGAGAACAAACAGGGCAACCAATCCCGAGTTGAGGTTTGACACAACAGAACAGAAAGTGAACGACGCTCAGTGCTATAAATTGCTTTGAAAAAGTACCACTGATGATTGGTCAACACTGATGGGATGTTACACATATTGATCTTTTGGTCACATTAGAGTGGAGCTAAAATTTTATTAATCTTATACAAAGTTTTCATCCATCCACCAGCAAAAAATAATCTATTTATTTCGCCACCTACACAACTAACAATTTGTCTGTTTAACTACACATCCATCGATCGACCAATCTGGAATTGTTACGAAGAAACCGGTGTTTCTCAGGCGGCTCTAAAATAGACGTGATTTAAGCCGAACTTGGAAGGAAAGGATCCACTTCCCTTGGACAAAGGCTATCTGGAAGC
>JACCGJ010025646.1:0-37500 GCA_013407085.1 Atriophallophorus winterbourni | reverse complement strand
TTCATGCCGTACAGTAAAGCATTTAGTACGCAGGCGCTATACACCATCATCTTCGTCTTAACAGTCAGCTTGCGGTTACTCCAAACACGAGAGTTCAAACGGGACAGAATGACAGCTGCTCTGCCAATCCGCTTATCAATCTCCGTGTCTAGCGAGAGGTTATCCGCAATGGTTGAACCAAGATATGTGAACTGATGTACTGATTCAAGCTGACAGTTTCCAACAGTTATGATGGGAGGCGATACAGTCCCTTGGCCAAGGACTTTGGTCTTGCTCATGCTGATTGTTAGACCAAAGTCTTTGCATGCTTTTAATCGATTCCCAGTTTTCTGAAGCCGATTCAAGTGGGGTTGTCTTGCTGAACCGCACGAAAGATGTCATGCTGATGTCGCTATATTCGTTAATCGAAATCGATTGAATGTCAGTTCCATTCGAGGTATAAGCACCTCATCCCAGTTTGTTTGTACTTACTCTTCTATAGAATCCGAGGCTGTACCCTTCCACATCTTGTAGGATTTTACTTGGTTGTATGGCAGCAAAGCATTCAGCGCATGCCGTCAGTATAATCCTGCCCTTAATAATAGTGATGAGATAATGACAGCAACACAAATAAGGCGAAATACAGAAGAGACAGGTTAAGGGTCAAGAAAAGTGAGCTTGAAGATTAGATTAACGCTGGGATGAATGCACGCTGAGGAAAACGAACGCGGTGCCGTGACGTCTGATGAGAGCGATTTTGTATAGAAATTGTGTGAATCCTTTTACGTGTTAACGTTGTGTGAGAAAGCATTGAGTGGTTCTTGTAAGAGGAATTCATTAGGTATACGCGGATGGTGGTTTACGGGAACTCTTAGGTTTGTACTTCAACGAAAAGGACCATATGAAAAGGAGTGATATTCGCTAACTTGGCGAACGAGTCACTCATTAAGAATGGTTTCGGAAGTAGCTACGCGGGTTGTATTTGTGACTGTATAATAATCGAAGATGACACCGATGGACGCATACCCACAAGATGGGAACAATTGAACCAGCGTGCAACCTACAACACGGTTTCCACGATCTGCGAGGTCCAGAAAAATTAGGCGGCTTATTAATCCCTGAACATTAAAATGATTATGTGTAGGCTTTGAATAAACAGTTGCCAGAAAGAGGTGGTGTGCACCAACTAACCGTCAACCAGACTCTGTTCCAGATTTTTCTTATGGTTTTCTCCCTAAGCATTTCCCGCAATCGGGTATCCCGCAAGGCAGCGGAGATTTAAAGTCAGGGTTTAATCCCTTAGATGAAATGCCCTCCCATGCTAACGAGCTCCATCTGCCCGAAGCAAACTGGTTTTCAGGCGACAGTCACTCGCCCTCGCCCCTTCTCCTGTTGGTAGAAGCAGTTCCGTCGGGCTCGGGGAGCCCCCCGTGCAGGCCAGAAGCTGGTAATAGCGATGGGTAATGTACAAAAGAGACAGAGGCGTTTGACGGGCTACATTTCATTTTTGAAGTGATCGTCTGAGCCTCGTTTTTAACATAATCGTGAAAGACAGCATTACGCCGCCAACACGTATTCAACGATTGTCTCTCTGCGTATCAATGGCTGAGAAATAGTTAGAATTAAACCGGACTCAAAGAAGACTGTAGGAAGGTTCCAAACCGAACAGGTTCTTCAAAAGCTTTATACATTCATTGCACCGGCGAGGCATTTATGTATGAAATCAAAAGCCTGCGGATTACAAATTGGCACACAATCATAGACAGCATGTGTGATAAGACAGTGACAGTTAGCCCATACCTAGACCGATATAAGTAACAAATTCTTAGCGAGACTCCGGTGCGTTTCCACATGCACCACAATACCAGCGGCAAACCAATTTAGCTGCGCCGTACAGAAGTACAGTACACGATTGCACATCCGTAAGGCATCCATATACGACAGCTAGAGGAAGCGACGCGCTCATCACGGCTGCGCTGGTTTAACTCGTCAACAATTAAAATCAAATCTACAAGCAAGCGGGCATACCGATCGTAACAATCGCCGTTGACGCCAATCGGGACATCGAATTCCATATCCGCGTACGCGTCGTACGGTTGCGTCTTGCGCAGATCCCATTGAATTCCACTGCCTCGGAGCATAGGCCCCGAGAAACCCAAATCTAGGGCATCTTCAGCACTGACGATGCCCACATCTTTGGTTCGGTGAGTCCACAGAGGATTGTTCAACAACAAATCGCTAATCTGAAAATCGAGCAGAGATTTTAGCAAAAGGAAACAACCGGAGGATTCATCGAAACGTGACACTCAAAACAACGACTTCAATTAACCAGCATCTCCAATTCGCCTAGACCAATGAAAAATCGAATGCAAAGAATGCCGGGAGTGATGGCAAACGGACAAACGGACCTTATAGAAACTCATCAATACAAATTACAAGTCACTACGAAAGAAGATTTACTGATAATGTCATCTAGATTGATGACGAGACGTCCAAAAACAACTACGCAAGCCTAGCGAACACCACTAAACAACAACTACATCACAAACTACGAATATTCTCCTCTATTGCTGAGCACAGTCATTCCTCGGCTGCATAAATGACAAACGCTCAAGTTTACGCAAACAAACTAATAAGATGCTTAAGCAATGAAATGACGCGAGATTAGGGATTCAGGCTTCCAACCGCTTGGATCATATCCTACTTCGACCGTCACCAGTTCTGTAAACAATCTGGCGACGAAAGAAATTCACCAGTCTAACTTATACAGGCTAATATGATGCCCCATTGTAACATTACCGCAGACAACCTTGTCAGGAAGAACATAATTGAGATTGCTAAAGGTTTGCGCGCCTCTGAACTGATAACCTCGGTATTCAATCGATGTCTCTCGACTGGCACAATTGCCGATAGCTGTAAAACAGTTAAAATAGTCGAAGAGAAAGTTCAGTCATAGCGTTCTTCATAGGCTTCAAAACTATTGCAGAGCATGACTCGCAAACATATGTAAAAATTACGTTATAACAAGGATGACAAACAATTAGCATATCGAGAGCAGCGATTGACGTTGTTGCGTGCGTAATTTGAAGGTTTCACATGCAGGCAAAAGGTAATAAAAGTATGCTACTACGAATATACAAATACGATTGGCTCTTTACATTGTGTGCAACACACAGAGCTATTTAAACACAGTCTATACCATACAACGGATACTTATGGATAGATCTCAATACAAGTAAGTCAACGGATTACGTTCTTCTTTGGTCCCGACTATGAAGTCAGTTATCCAAGGTGCGATTTTCTCTCCATTCTTCTTTTCAACCTACTTGCCTGCTACTCCACTACCGCACTTGACGATTAGTGTCAAACATGCTGATTATGTAGTTATCGGATGGGCAGTACCGAGAAACAGTTCATCAGATACGATACGTATTCAATGAGATTACCTCCTGGTTTGAAGAGAGATGCTTGAAATGTGTAGAACGTGTGTTCCCTATGCTTCGTATATCAATTTCGCAGCAATCTAGTATTAAATCCACATCACTTAGTAGAGTGAAACCTGCCACATATCTAGGCGTCACCCCATGAATTCTGTATGGGAGAAGTCAGTTCTGTAATTATGGACGGATCATGAGAGCGCATTTATGATAGAAAGCAAACATCAATAGTTAAACTATCTAAGGTAGGAGCCAATACAACTTGCTGGCCTATCTGTCTGACGGTTCTGATATTAATAGCTCCGATGCGAGCAGAAAGCTGAGGTTTTAAAAAGTTAATAGAGGATGTTCTAACATGTTCAGTGCGGTCATTTCTAAGGCTGGGATTGACAGAGGGAGAGCTGTTAAGAGTGACAGCGAAAGGGTTGGAAACAGTTTGCAGCTTATTTTCGCTTATCCGTTCTGCTATAGGTAACAGGTGAGGCAACCCTGTGCGACGGACGATGCACTGTGGAGTTGGTTTTTCAAATTATAGTCATGGTTGTATACGGGCTAGAATACTGCCAGATCGCCCGTTCCTAGACAGGAGCATAATTGATGTTTTCGGCATTCAATTAAAAAGCTTGACACACAAGGCAGCGGGTTGCGTTAAGACCGTGTTCAACTGACCTTTATCCATCGACCTTTATGCTTTGAATGGGTCTGGTAACGCTCGTAGAGCTCAATCGACCATCGTGGTCCAAAACCATCGCATCACGTTAAGGTCCAGCGCAATGGCACGTGTGTATATATGCATGTACGGATGGATAGATGCTGACAGTACTTGTACTTGTGTGCGACTATCTCCTCCTGGAGGATAAGTCGGCTTCAATGACGATTCTTGGGAATTTGGGTACAAAGCGGCGTCCCCAGCACCACTCGGCGTTTGTTCGAGTCAGCTTCTCTAGCCTTTTCATAACCAAGTGCGACCTGCAAGGCAGCAGGGTTGCCAGAAAGAGGTGGTGTGCACCAATTAACCATCTACCAGACTCTGTTCCAGGTATTTCCTCAGGGATTGCTTCCGAAGCCTTTCCCGGGATCGGGTATCTCGCAAGGCAGCGGAGGTTTAAAATCAGGGTTTTCCTTCCCTTAGATGAAATACCCTCCCAGACTAACGAGCTACATCTGCCCAAAGCAAACTGGTTTTCAGGCGCCAGTCAATCGCCCTCGCCCCTTCTCCTGTTAGTAGAAGCAGTTCCGCCGGGCTCGAGGAGCCACGCGTGCAGGCTAGAAGCTGGACTTGGTTGTCAGAGGCAGTAGGAGTAAAATAAGTTCCTAACATTGGACAATGAACAATACTACACTCTTCATCAATAGCACCACCAACAACGATTTGGTTACCTCGTCAATTCGCTGCGGGAATTTCGTAATGAACTGATACATGTCATCCATCAAGCCCAGGGGAAGATCCAGGTATACACCACCGGGTCGAAAATACGCTGCATGCATCCGCGCCCCGGATACGCGCTCGTAGAATTCGAACATCTTCTCGCGTTCTTCGAAAAGCCAAAATATCGGAGTGATCGCACCGAGGTCGAGGATGGTAGAACCGACGGCCAAACAATGGTTCATCAAACGAGTCAGTTCAGCGAACAGCGCTTCGGGAGAAGAATAAATACCAAGTCGAATGGGTGCCGTGATAACAAAGCGATCAAAGGAAACTAACGCGGAAGTCGGGTAATCATCGTCCACATCATTAGCGAAACATTCATTCAAATGATATAGCGTATGAAAATGGCGCATCAATAATCTACACTTTGAGTTAAGGCGGCCAAATCCTGTGGTACAGCAACAATTAATTATCCGTGGCAGTAAAATTACGAAATGCAATCCCTTATCGATATACTGCTGGTTCGCAACACACTAACACTATCACGCATGGTTGCAACGAAAGCAGTTATAGATCCTTAAATGCCGATTTTCCCTAAACAGATGGAGTCGGCGCCGAAAAGATCTTTATAGACGTTTATATCTGCTGTTGGAATAGAAGGAAATTGCTGAATGTAAGGCAGAGAATGCAGAACGCAGATCCAAAGCGACTGAGTCTCGCTGATATAGTAGACAGACAAACATATCTGATCAACACGGTGTGCTGATACCTGTGTTACCGGCACCAGCCAAGAAGTTGGGTGCTGGGTTATCCAATAGAATGTAAAGCATTTTGGGCATCGCGATTGTTGATGACCGCCTTCGGTCGATGCCAACAAGCATGCGATGGTTTCATGCTCCACAGCGTTTCCACAGAACCACTTCGGGGAACTATCTCTCCCCCAGTGCTCACACTGATAAGCGGTACTTGACCGATCGACAGCAGTAATGTATGGTATGAAAACACCAGCCTGATCCAGGCAAAGTGGCACCCAGTCATAGACTGCACATGGGCTATGATACTGTCAGCTTGCCCAGGCCCCTGCAGATATCGGAAAAATAGAAATAGAAGTGGCAGTGAGATTCCAGCGTGTTTCAGCATGCAGCTCACTATCGGTGGGCAATCATTTTAGGACGTTTTTGGCTGCTAGAAATCTTTTACCAGCAGCCGAGAAGAGTAGTTGCTATTCCCAAGCCTGGACATCGTGGTAACACGTGCCGTTCTCGACCCAGAGGATCTCAAAACCCCAACGACTGTACATTTGGTCATACCGAGGTGAAAACTGGGTACGGATAATTGTCGGAAAAATAACTGCAAAATGCTATCACCTTAGCCACCAGGGACACACCACAGCACCTCTGTCGGCTTACGCTAATGAAAGCAAGCTTAAGGATTGCCGCGGCCAGAAATGGAACAAAGAGTGAGAGTTAAAGAGCATATGTATGTATGAAAGCACAAGCCTGGTCCAGGCAAAGTGCCGCACAGTCAGAGACTGCACGTGGGCGATATTACTGTCACGTTGCCCAGGCCTAGACAGATATGAGGGGGGGAATAGAAATGGTAGTTGAAGAGCGTGAGGAAGGCTGGGGTGCTGCGTCAGTGCCTTTCATTCAATGGAGTGTCCCACTGATATAACTTTGGCACGCGATTGAGAATCTGTCAGTAATATGTGCTCAAACTCGTCTGACCCTCATTCCCCATTGTCTCGTATACGAACTCCGGCAGATGGATGACAAACAATTTAAAACGTTGCGTAACCAATGACCTACTGCGGATGTATTTGGCACGTGGTGGAACCTCGATATTCAACAGTTTCTCGACCGCCAACGCGTAACATTGCTCGTTGCACATCATGGAGGTGTAATCAAGTCGATCAAAGTACGGGAGCGCCTGCATCAGGTAAACAGATTCACGAATATATGGTGAGAAAAAAGCATTAAAACATAGCACTTACCAGTGGGATATTAAATATTCGTCTGTGAAAAAATTCATACGCAGCGAAGAAAAATTCCACGTAATGCCACGTATGGCTGAGTTAAATACTGACCGTGAGTTAATACACCGTGCTAAATTGATTTGCCACCGGTAGTGAGCTGCATGCGGAAATACGCTGGAGTTTCACTGCCACATCTATGTTCCTTTCTCTTATCTGTCTACGCCTAGAGGGACTGTGTGGCACTTTGCCTGGATCCAGGTTGGATGTGCTTTCACAGGCGCATTCAAGTCGTTTTGCAACGAGCATGTGTCCAGATTTTGAACGAATATCTCAATGCTCGGAGTTTCCCAGAGGAAACAGGCACGTACATAATAAAAGTATCCACGATAGTTGCGGCGGGGGTGAGGAGTTTGAAATGACGCTGGCTGGCAACGTGCAAGCCTCGAATCATGGTATTTCAATAAATAAATGTTCAACGGGTGGTTTAGAGTATGCAATATTTTGAATACATTTCCGTAAAATTATCCAGCGAAATCATGATGGGAGTTAGAGATCAGCATTGCATTGATATCACGCAACAATGCTTCACTGCCACATAGTCACGAAGAAAATGCAGTTAAAAAGAAAATGGAAAATTACAAGAAAAATAAAGGCGCCTACGCCTCTAAGACATGACAGCATCAATATCAATGAGTGCGAATGGGTAGAGTGACGCCACGAATAGTGCTAATGGGCAGTTTTTATTGTCACAGTTGTCAATCGTCTTGACAACCGTACAAGCTTGAGGAACCATAAGAAAAACAAACATAGGACATAATGGTCAATAAACAAATTCTAAAGGCTTGAACAAAATATTTCATGAATTTCCATCACCCACACCCCACAAACCACTGTGGGGTTTTGCACTCATCGAGTAGGGGTAGTACGACCAGGATCCACATGCCTCGAAACGGTGGAGAAATACTAAACGTGATGTGAACCTGTAAGCCACTGTTGGATAAGGTTCCAAAGGTTGTCATAGCCGGGAGTGGCAGTGGGGATAAGCTCCCACTGTTTATAAAATGCTCCCATATGGCATGCGTCTCAAATAGCCTGTGGCAACCAAGTCCAGCTTCTGGCCTGCGCGAGTGGCTCCCCGAGCCCGGCGGAACTGCTTCTACCAACAGGAGAAGGGGCGAGGGCGAGTGACTAGCGCCTGAAAACCAGTTTGCTTCGGGCAGATGTAGCTCGTTAGCCTGGGAGGGCATTTCATCTAAGGGAAGGAAAACCCTGATTTTAAACCTCCGCCGCCTTGCGGGATACCCGATCGCGGGAACGGCTTCGGGAGAAAACCCTGAGGAAAAATCTGGAACAGAGTTTGGTGGACGGTTAGTTGGTGCGCACCAGCTCTTTCTGGCAACTCCCTGCTGCCTTGCAGGTTGGATTTGGTTGTGCAAAGGCTAGAGAAGCTGACTCGAACAAACGCCGAGTGGTGCTGGGGACGCCGCTTTGTACCCAAATTCCCAAGAATCGTCATTGAAGCCGACTTATCCTCCAGGAGGAGATAGTCGCACAAAGTAAAGTAAAGCAAAGTAAGTTGTATAAGGCTGTTATGACCAATGCAATGCAAATACGGATTTTTTGTTCAAGTTCGTGGGTTTAAACCATCTACATGTGCGGGAACATGTGATTGAACGAGTCCATATCCAGTAGTGACTGACAACTTCACAACTTGTTTATCATTCCTCCACTGCTTCAAGCGTATGCGGATCCTGATCTTGCTGTCCCTACCTGATGAGTGCAAACAGCATTAAACAGGTCGTGGGGCGTGCGTGTGATGGAAATGCATGCCAATTATCATTTTTGTTCATATCTATCTACTGTCAACTCATTTCCGTTGTTCGCTGAATCGATGACCTCTCGCATTGCTAGTTTCGTGGGGTTTGCATTCATTACTTACTTTATGGCTGAGAAAGATGTCCGTCGGCTTTCGGTTTTTGATACCCGTTGCCTATGTAGGATTGCTCGCATTCAGTGGCAGCATCGCGTTACAGAGATAGATGTCTGCAAGCGGGTGTTAGGACAAAAAAGGCCACCGACTGAAAGAAATACTGATGCTAGCTCGTTTTTGGTGGTTGGGACATGGTTTAAGAATGCCTACTCATCGTTTACCGTACCGCACCTTATTCGCAGAGCATGGCAGAAGCTGGGAGAAATGACCGGGCGGCCAGTCCATGACGTGTCGCGTTAGGATGAAGAAACTCATCGTAGCGATAGGTTCAGTGGGACGTAATCATTTGCCTGGGTGGTGTTGAAAAGCTCCACCTAATAGTTAGCTGGAAACCTTACGAGATATGGCTGCAAACCGAAGTCATTGGCGCCAGTGTATTTTATTATGTGAGCCAAAAATTTTTATCCGGTAATATTATATATTTGATGAAAAAACAAAAAATCACAAAACCGTATGCAGTGAAACTACAAAAAAACAAGCTGCTTTTGTGCATTTACTTTAGCATAGTCCGCTTGCCCACTTTCGTTTTTTCACGCGCTAGTTTACCTGCTTTACCTGTTTGATGTTGCTTGGCACTTCGTCTGGCTTCAGACTTGCGCTTCATGCTGATGATGATGCTTGCACTCATCAGGTAGGGACAGTCCGATCAGGATTTGTATGTCCTTGTTTCAAATAGTAGGCAATGTTGTAATACTTTTCCCATAAATCATCTTAACACATACCATAGTCACACAAATGGACAAACTATCAGAACGCTTAATATGTTTGTGATAAAAGATAGGTTTAGCGGCTTGAGCATCCCTGCTTAAAGCGTAACACTGCTTCATTGTGCAGCAGTGAGGTTGAGCACTGTATAAGTAACGTCTTGCAAGCTTTTCTGACCTCATGTATGTATGAAATCACAAGCATACTGCAGACAAAGTGCCGCACAGTCATAGACTTCACGTGGACTAACATTATGTCAGGTTGCCGAGGCCTAGACAGATATGAGAAAAGAAATAGAGATGGTAGTGAGACTCCAGCGTGATTCAGCATGCAGCTCACTGTCGGTGGCCAATCAATTTAGGACAGTTTCCGAAGTGACTCAATACTAGTGGTAGCTTTACAGCATTGAAGTTCTAGTCGACTGCAGATCCGTGTACACTTCACAAATGATACACACGCGAGAAGACTGTTATTTTATCTTCAATATATCCACGTGTGCGAAATGACAGCATCTTCACCCACATGCAGTCTATAGGATTGTGTGGTACGAAACGATTCCCCTTCACACACTCAGAGTCTAGCAGTGCGAATCACTTACTGAAAGCTGAAATTTTAGGATAAGATGCGTTAGACACTACATTGGCCATTTAAGGCGTCTTGAGCGTTTGTCCAGAAAGCACTTCGAGATTCTGTTTTAGAACATCGTGATTCATCTTAAGAAACCCTGTTCAACAGTGGCATCAAAGTAAAACTTCGTTTACCACTTTACAACTGTTTCAAGGCTAACTGAATTTAATCTTACTTTCGCCAGCTAATGACGACAAACAGTCACAGATCAGTTGTGCAGTGTAAGCGAGGGGGATGTAAGCTAAACACATCATTTTTCAATCAAAGTTATGTTTGGCGTTCCATCCAAACAGAATATATCAAACGCGTGGTTAGGTGCTGCTAGGGCCTGTGGCGAAAACCGATAACTGAAAGTAGATTTGAGTTAAAGAACAACTGGCAGACAGAGCACTCTAGAGATTGTACTTACTTGGTCAAAACGGCCGATAAAATGTTTGGACACCGAGATGTGATGAAAATATTGTGATAAGAGAAGAAGCATTAAATCTGGTGCTTTGTTGTCAACTGTTCTGTATGTATTTTATTTTTATGGTTCTCCGGCAGTTGAGCAGCCCATTCTACCGACGTAATGCCGTCCCTGATGAAGATAATGATGACGAATGTATAAAATCATTAGCCTGATCCAGACAAAGTGCCGCACAGTTATAGACTGCATGTGTACTAAGATACTGTCAGGCTTTCCAGAGCTATAAAGCAAAATAGCTGTAAGACGCCAGGTTGTTTCAGCATTCAGCTCATTACCATTGACAAATCGAATTAGCATGGTGTGACCAGCACAATACAGAAGCACTGACCAATTGTACATTCGTGTAATTCATGATAATGATAACAACCATCTATGTAAATCAGTGAGTTTGAGCCCGAGTTCGTCTTGCGTGATGAATATTCCACTTTCATCGGCTGAGCGGAACGGGTAAACAATCAAGCTTTCATGACAGTGTAATAACAACAGTAGGATAGCTTTAATTGGATTAAGCCAAGTACCTAAGTATTCGTTGGGTGGATAGAGAAGAACATGCCTCGTAGTGGCCCGAGCTAAAAAGTAAGATACGATTTGAAGGACATGGACCTAGACAGAACATCGTCAGACACAGGTAGGGTTAAGAGGAGACAGAATTCCCGCGTTGATGATTGATGCTGCGATCTGATGTACTACGAAGTTGCGATTGCACATTGGCTAGAAAATGGAAACGAAGTTACCAATAAAAAACGTTTTGGGCGGTAGCATTCACGACATTCACGAGGTATGGTATGAAAGCACAAGTCTGATCCAGGCAAAGTGCCGCACAGTCAGAGACTGCACGTGAGTTAAGATACTGCTAGGTTGCCCAGGTCTAGACCAATATGAGAAAATAGAAATGGTAATGAGACCCCAGCGTGTTTCAGCATGCAGCTTACTAGCGGCCAACCAATTTAGCACGGTGTTGGCCGCACGACTACGAAGAGTGTGGTCGAAGTGATTGTGACGAACCTCACCTGGTTGTAGGTTTTATATTCAATCAGTTTTTCCGTGCCACGATGGAGAAGGCCAATGTGTGGATCCAACCTTGCGATGATCTGTCCAGGAAAAAGGAAAACGGTCAGCTCATAGATACCCCCGAAACCAGAATGTTTAACAATCAAATGATCTGTCTTTAAGTATGGTATGAAAGCACAAGCCAGGCAAAGTGCCGCACAGCCCGAGACTGTACGTGGGATAAGATACTACCAGGTTGCCCAGGCTGCGGATCGAGATCCGTATGACAATGATGCTGAAGGGATCAGCGAGTGCCCGAAACAAGTTTGAAAACGCTTGGGATCGGATTGCAAGTAACATAAATATTGCAAACCTTCGCTTAGGCCATGAGACCTTAGTCAGATAAACCGTAAATGAGCAGATTACATAAAAGCGTGTCAACAAACTGGTGCTTACTGAGGAAAGTGAATCAGACGTTGGTGCATTTGATACAATTGCTTGCGCTCTATTATGTTTACTCCAGAGATGGCTAAGTTTGTTGAATTCGTTCACTCTGTCAAAATCTCAAGCGCACCAACGATCGCCTGATAGAAAACAGAATATCATATAGCAAGCACTTTAGATAGATAGATAACGGAAACGATTGAGCACATAAAGTGTCAACGGGTGAACAGGATGTATGTATGTATGAACAGGATAGATTAGGCTTAGTCAGGAAATAAAGAAACCATCACTGGCAATAGGACCGAATCGAGTTTTTGACCGCATCTCACAGCCAGCAGAGTGAAGGGATTCATGTCATCCACTGTCAGTTCGGTCACTTTTATCAGCATGGATACTTGGCATAAGGTTTTGTATTGCGTTATATAGCTTAAAATCGATCATGTGATTCCGTTAATACATGACATTGCACGGATGTGCAATCGCGCAGCATTTCTGTGCTGTACGGCTAACATCGTGCTAAATTGATTGGCCAACGGTAGTGAGCTGCATGCTGAAACACGCTGGAGTCTCACTACCATTTCTATTTTCCCCTCATATCTGTCTAGGCCTGGGCAACCTGACAGTATCTTAGCCCACGTGCAGTCTCTGACTGTGCGGCACTTTGCCTGGATCAGGCTTGTGCTTTCATACATACATACATATATGACTGCATCAAAGGAGACGTTTTCGTATTCATTATGTAAAGGTAAGATTTTTCTCCGTTGGTCAATTAATAGCTAATATTAGTCGAGTAAAAGCGGAGAGTAGACAAATCGATTAACTTTTGAAAGTGAGAGGATGTCGAAATCATAGCGCAAGAGTAAAAGATACGCATAGCTAGAAGCTCAAACGAAGCGAAGAATAAAAGTGCGAGTCACATCACCAAATCTGTTCAAGACAAGTTTCGTTTATTAGATCATCTAGTGCTACAGTGCAGATAATCAACAAATAATACTTGAAGGGCAGTAAGGAACTAGCAACTCGTAAATAAGAAACAAGTATTCACTGCCATTTTACGGAATCGTGCGTTTGGAGCCAGGCAGCGTCCAAGTATTAAAGATTACCCATGGGCTACAATATAGCCCGGGAATCATGAGAATGATTACTCGCATGTGGTCTAATCAATATAGACTGATGCTAATTGTAAATGTTAGAAGAAATTCGAACGAAATTGAATCTCAGTAAATCAGGCTTACTTCACCGTCCAGTTCCATTATTAATCGTAAAACACCGTGAGCCGCTGGATGCTGTGGACCGAAATTCAGCTGGATCGACTGGACCTCAATGTGAGGGTGAGCGAATAAGTTAGCTGGAAATGATTGTTTTACAAAATGGAGAGAGTACAATGGGTTTCTTCGGTGATATCTTGAGTTTCAGGACAATAAAAGGCATATCTTAGCTTGTCCATAAAAGCTTTATCAGGCATCCACTTATGAGATGAGAAACGCTTTTGTCCACTGAATACATACGGCACCGGGGACTTTAGCCGCAATGCATTCGAGACCAAGGCTCGAAGGCAAGTTCGGAAATGCATGCTAACGGTAAGTATGATTTAAGCGATTACTTAAAAATGCTTTCTTTTCCAAGGAATCTGATGGTGAGAATAGTGAGTCTGGAACGGAAAAAAAGTTGTTTTTAGGAAATTTAAAAGCGTTCGCGGAGGATACAACTGACTCTTGCCATGCAAGCTATTCAACTTAAAAAACCAAGGAAAGCTTTCAATTTACTGGTAACGGAAACTGGTACAGTCAACAGAACGTAACAAATTGCTTCATGAAATTTTGAAAAATAAGCTGACTGATATTGTCCATGTTCTCAAATACATGAGTGCGTAAGACTTCCTGGGTAAACTGACAGTACATCGAACCAAGTACAGTATGTGATTACACAGTACTAAACCAGAATCCCGGTGAAGGATACATTCACTACAACCACATATTTTGTTTCTTCTGTACATGTTGCACGTTTCACCACATGTTTTGCACTCTTCAAGTCCATCACCTGCAACCAGAATAATCAAATATCATAAGCCGTGAAGCATTAGTCGAATGCGCGGATATGCAACCGTGCAGTACTTTTGCGCTCTTCAGCTTACACCGTACAAAGCGATTGATTGTGAGCTGTATACGAAAACACGCTGGAGTCTCACTACCTTTTCTCTTGAGTTTTCATTTCTCATATATATCTAAGCCTGGGCAACCTGGCAGTCGTTTAGCCCACGTGAAGTGTATGACTGTGCGGCACTCTGCCTGGATTTAGCTTGTGATTTCATTCATTCAGTCAGTCAGATAAAAAAACAAACCTATATGATGTAGCGATTGTTCACTTAAAGATTGTATACATGAGGGGTGTGATGGATACCACACAAGCCGTCTGCTTTACCGGGGGAAGGCAAACGACAGACAGCATACCGATTTGCAGTACATTTGCATGGAGTACGAAACGCTTAAAGCAGCAAAGCAGTGGCCCACGGCAACGGACTGCACGTGGGTAGTTCAGGTCAGACTTTAGCACTGTATGAAGTTCAAGTTACACAGGGCTGAAAGCCAATAATGCACCCAGATTTGTTTCGACTGTTTGCGATTGAGCACCCGGCACTTCGATATTGAGTATACAGTTCGTACGTTTCACACGTTCTTGTTTCCGGATATCTAGAAAGTAAGGTAAGGGTTCTTTTTACCAGCACGTGAGAGGTCATCGATTCAGGAAACAATACAAATGTTTTTGTTTTTAGCTTTTTTACTAGACAATATTTGGAAACGGGGTCTAATTCTCTCTTAAAGCTTAACACGTTAGGGAGATCTATTATACCACTTGAGAGCTTATTTCAGTGGTTGACCACACGGTTGCTGAAAAAGTGCTCACGTACCAGCACCCTGGGTCTAGCCTTAAGTTTTATTTAATTACCCCTTGTAGCTGTTTTGGGGGCAAGCTTCAGTAATTTAGTAACATTATCTCTTGTGAGACCCTTTAGAATCTTAAAGACTTCTATTAGGTCCCTTCGCAGCCAACGTTTCTTTAGTGCGAACAGATTGAGGTCCTTTAGTCTTACTGCATAGGTTTTACCTGTCTGACATTTAACCATCTTAGTCGCAAGACGCTGGACCCTTTGATGAAACTCTATATCTTTTTTCAAGTACGGTGCACAGTATTGTACACAGTATTTTAAGTGAGGTCACACGACTACGTTGTATAAGGAAATGAAGTGAGGTTTTCGGTAAGACAACGCTGAGCACAGTTTGAACAGATCCCTGTGAGCCTTGTTTACTGCTTAGGCACACTGAGTAGACCACTTAAAATCTGTAATAGTAATACCTTTCACTTCCTTCGCCGACTTCTAATTGTGTCATCGCTGAATCAGTAGTCAGAACGCAGCTCTTCCCAAGTTTAGTGACAAGTTCAATGACTCTGTCTATTCGATTAGTTTTTCTGCTGTCGGATCCTAGGATCTTAACATCATCAGCGAACATGAAGCAACGTGAACTCAAGCAGGCCGCCAACCGATCTATTTTTGTGGTTTTTGATTGATCAAGGCGGCGTCGGTGACAGCCGCAACAAATCTATTGCAAACAGCGGTACTTTGCATAATTCCCATAGTGAGATTCATGTATACCTGAGCAGCTAGGATTATCTCAACATCTTCAGTTCACTTCAGTTTGCACAGAGCAGTGAGCGGCTAACGAGAAAATCGAGCGTCCAGTTTTTGGTGGAAAGCTGCAGAGAAGTACCCACCACTGCCAAACAATCTTTTCATTTTGTCCATTTGAAATCTTGGACGACCGTGATGCCAAGAGATGATCCGGATATATTTTGGGATCACCTCCTCATAACCGGAAAAAGAAAAAGCGGTCTCTCTAAACAAGCACGATGGGTGGTCGGTAGAAGAAGAATCATGATCAAATAAAAACAGAAATGCTAGCATTTGATTTCTTTATGGGATAACACTTGAGAAGGTGAACAACCATATCCTGCATCGCAATTATGAGGAGTACTCAGGAAATAAGTTAACCCAGGTGAAATCGAAACCTGCTTGAAACTCGCAACGAAACTTCAGAATATAAGTTCTTCTGGATGAATGTTCAAGAAATTTACTCCCCTAAGGCTGAAAAAGGATTCATGGAGTCTAACCGGCATCGCTTCTTAGTAAGTTTAGTTGAATGATCGCCGATGTCCAGCTCCGGACATAGCGTAAAGAAGTCGCTTATCCGAAGCCAAATAACCCCTTCAACATCATAAAGGCTTCAATTAAGTAATTGATTGGCCACTGGTAGTGAGCTGCATGCTGAAACACGCTGGAGTCTCACTATCATCTCTATTCTTTGTTTCTTTTCTCATATCTGTCTAGGCCTGGGCAACCTGACAGTATCTTAGCCCACGTACAGTCTCGAACTGTGCGGCACTTTGCCTGGGTCGGGCTTGTGCTTTCCTTGCAGGTCATCACAATCATTCGAGGAAGAGAGGATGCGCCATAGCTTGATATCATCTGCGAACATCAGACACGGTGATGAACATCAAGAACAGACGCGGACCGAGTACAGAGCCCTGGGGTAATCCGCATTGTATTGAAAAGCAATCGGAGAGCGATTGTCTGACGCGAACGTGGAGTGTCCTGGAGCGGAGAAATTCGGCTAACCAAGACAAGAGTAGGTTACCAATTCCAAGTAGGCCAAGCTTTTGCAGTAAAATAGCAGGGTTAACACGGTCAAAAGCTTTGGAGAAATCCAAGTATATAACGTCGACACCATGGCTTGCATCGACAGCCTTGGTCCAGCTGTCCCGCGCCAGAAGCAAGTTAGTTGTACATGAGTGTCCGCGGCAAAACCCATGTTGTTCGATGGCGACAGCATTCGTGTTCTCCATAAAGCCATCAAAACATCGGATACAATAGATTCCGTTACTTGGAAAGCACAGGGAGCAGAGTGACTGGGCGGTAATTTGCAGGATCACTGCGGTTTCCACCTTTATATATCGGGGTTATGATCCCCTGTTTCCAATCTTCAGGACCATGGGAACATGGGCATTAGTTCGGCCGCATTTAGAATATTGTGTCCAGGCGTGGTGCCCTTACTACAAGAAGGATATCGTTCAACTCGAAAGCGTACAGCGTCTCGCAACTCGCATGATTGAGGGTCAGCGAGGGAAACCTTACGCTGCACGCCCGAAGTCCCTAGATCCTTTTTCACTTACGCGCCGTCGTTTCAGAGGTGACTTAATTGAAACCTTTAAGATCTTGAAGGGGTTAAGTGGCGTTATCATGACCGACTTCTTTGCCTTAAGTCCTGAGCTGGACACCCGGGGCCATTCACTCAAACTTGCTAAGGAGCGATGTAGACTAGACTCCAGGAAAAACTTTTTCAGCCTCAGGGAGGTAAATTTCTCGAACCGGCTTCCAGAAGAACTTATATTCTGCAGTTCTGTCGCAAGTTTCAAGCAGGGTTTGGACCGCATCTGGGGTAAGCTTTTCCCTGAATTCTCCCCCTAATTTTTATGAAAGATTAGGTTGTTCACCATTTTTATCGTTGTTTGGTAAGTAAGTAAATGCTAAAGTTCTGTTTGTTTAATACACAACTCTTCTTTAGCTGACCTCTCACCGTACTGGTGAGGAGAAATGTATTCTTATCTTTCCAGCATCATTCATTACGTGGTGCTTCCTAAATACAACCCGGATAATCTTTTGGTATCGCGATCGTCGAGGATATCCAAATCACAATAAGAATAAACGCCTTGGCAGTGGTGGTTGCTTCTCTGCAGCTTTCCACCGAAAAAAATTCTGGACGTTCGATTGGCTCGTTCGCCACTTACTGTCCTGTGCAACTGAACTGAACTGAACTGAAATATCGAACAGACGTTGGAAGTACATGGAAAGTGGTTCACAAAGTTGCACAGCAACCGCACGCAATGCTTTCGGTGTAATCCGGTCTACTCCAGTTGATGAATTTTCACGGAGCTGCATGATCTTTTTATATACACGTTCAGCGGTGAACAGAATAGTAGATAGTGTAGGTGGGGTGATATTCAACGCAGATGGTTGGCAATTCTAGAATACCGGCATGTAGTGATCCTTCAGTGTATTTGCGGCTTCCATAGAAGTCGATGTGGAACGGTCTTCAATTTTCAGTGAGGGGATTCCAGTTTTCACTTTTCTATTGTCATTTATATGACGGTATAGCCGTTCTTCGTAGGACATGTTTTGAAAGCCGTTGATAATAGTCAATAGTCAATAGTATATTATGGTACAAAAAGCTATGAGCTTAAAATATAACCATAGGATAGTCAGTACAAGGGGCCGGGTGGAGTTCAGCTTTGTTGCTCGCCGTTGTGGCTGTTCGAGGGTGTTCATGTCTTGTTGGAGCCACGGATGCCACGCACTGACTGCATATTCGAGCGGGGGCGGATGTAAGCGGGAAGAGTCGTCGGTCAAAGCGTCTGAAAAGTCGCTTGAGCTGCAGCGAAACATTCAATAGTTCAATAGTTGGTCCTCCCACTTGAAGTCAGCCCTAACCAGTACTTCCAAATTCTTGAAACACTGAATAGCGTAAACGCTAGGAGAATTTCCCGCACCTGGACCCAAATCTTATCAGCCTGTGCTGAAAAGAGTTGGCTCACATCGAGGTTCAGTTTATGACTAATTTATGACCCGATCAATAGATCAATATATCAATAGTTTATTACGGTATAAAAAGCGGGGAGCTTATACAAACCGCAGGGTGGATTGTGCGGTGGATCGAAAAGAAAAGAATAGTAAAATGTTCGAGTTTCCAAGGCCTTATAGCGGGCCACATTCGCGTTAGCCTGCACCATCAGTTCTACTGTATGGCTGCGAGACGTGGACGCTGCGACAAGCCGATAGTCAACGATTATCGACGTTTGATCATCGCTGCCTGCGGAGTATAGCTCGTTTAAGCTGGCAACAGAAAGTCAAAAATGATGACGTCAGGAAGGCAGTCCTCGGCGATCGTTCTGTGCCACTCTCCGATCATATATCCATGTGCCAGCTGAGATGGCTGGGGCACGTTCTCCGTATGGATGAGCGACGCCTTCCTCGCCTAGCTCTTTTTGCTCTCGCTGGACCTGATTGGAAACGTCGCCGTGGCGGACAAAGGAATACCTGGCGGAAGACCCTCAAGCGTCTAACAGCCCCACTAGCCATCGTGGGAACATCGCGCTTACCCGGGTGGGGTCCGAAGGACCGTGAAGACATGTGGCTGATAACACTCAGTGTGATGGCAAAAGAAAGGAACCAGTGGCGAGAATCCTGCCGTGCTTGTGTTCCCGTTTATCAATGACCCTCCCCCCTCCCTTTTTCCAAAAAGACAAAAAAAGATCAAAAACGGCATGTGTAAACAGACAGACAAAAAATTCCTCTCTTTTTTCTTTCATCATTTACCTTCTTCATGGTATACTTGTTGTCACATCGTCTGTAAAGACTTGTGTGATAATAATAATAATAAATATCGGTGGATTTTTGTGGCATTTGGACAGGTAGGGCGTCAACCCGGGACACCGCTACCCACCACATCCTCCGGAACATGGTCAGCTGAGACTGCGTGCGCTTGAACTTCCGATACTGGGATCGTTGCCACGAGGGGGTATTAGTGTCTTGGGAGTGGGAGATTTCATGGAGGTGGGAATCGAGGAGACCTTTGAAAGAACCGAAAGAAGCGGATTCAAAAAGCTTGCATGGAAGAGCATTCCATGGACTGCAGACTCGCACCGAGAAAAACCTGCGGCGACATTCAAGTCGACTTTGCTGATGTAGCAATTTAAGTCCATGTCCTCGGAGATTTGTGCTGATGGATGGGACGAGTAGGGAGCTGCATGGATGGGAGGGGTCGCTCAGTATCCGGTATGTAAGTATCATGTCTCCACGGAGAAGACGGTACGTAACGGAGTATGTGTTTAAACGGCGTAATCTCTCCTCGTATGGCAAGTGGCGCATACCGCGGACGAGCTTTGTCGCACGCCGTTGGGCGTTTTTGAGGAGTGACATGTCCTTGCATAGCCACGGCCGCCAAGCCTGCACTGCGTATTCCAAGTGTGGCCGGATGTAAATGTTCAACAGAGTCGGGAAGAGAAACCGGTCGAACTTGCCGAGGGCGCGGCGAAGTAGGCCGGTGTTGCGGTTGGCTGCAGCTGCTGCGCGTTCGCATTGTTCTGTGCAACCAAGGTCTTGCTGAATGATAAGTCCAAGATCCTTTTCTTGCCGAACGCGTTGAAGTGTTGTTTGCCCCAAACGGTAGGTAAAACATTCTGAGTGACGGATGGGGAGAACGCTGCACTTGGATGCGTTGAATGGAAGATAGTTTCGTGAGGACCAACAATGTAGGCGATCTAAGTCGTCTTGTAAGACACGGGAATCATCAGACGATTTAAGAGAGCGCCAAAGTTTGACATCATCAGCAAAGAGGAGGAACGGGGATTCAATGTCTTGTCCGATATCGTTGATGAAGATAATGAAGAGTCTTGGACCAAGAACCGAACCTTGCGGCAAACCACACTTGATTGGAAAGGGGCTGAGTAGCAGTCGCGCACACGAACACAGAGAGAGCGATCGCATAGGAAGTATTTCATCCATGATACGAGGGATGATCCAACGCCGTATGAAGCGAGTTTAAGGAGAAGGATATCGTGATGCACATGGTCGAATGCCTTGGAGAAATCCAAAAATATAGCATCGACACCAGTGCCTTCGTCGACGGATTTCGTCCATTCATCTCGTGCGAGAAGCAAATTAGAGGTGCACGAACGTTTGACCCGAAAACCGTGTTGCTGTTTGATTAAAATCCGATTCGTTTCGAAATGTGAGACAATGCGGTCAGAGACAATGCTCTCCATGACTTTAGAAATCACTGATAACAGCACGATGGGGCGATAATTGGCAATAGTCAATAGTCAATAGTATATTATGGTACAAAAGCTATGAGCTTAAAATATAACCATAGGATAGTCAGACCGGCTGCCGTCTTTAAATATAGGGCTTACAACACCTGCCTTCCAGGCTTGTGGAATGGTAGCCGAGTCCAAACAACGTTGAAAGTAAGTCGCCAGTAAAGGAGATATATGTGCTGAGGCTACTTTCAGGATTTTGGGATGGATGCCGTCGAGTCCTGACGAGGAGTACTGTCGCAGACACAGAATCTTCTGATGAACTGCCTCAGGGGTGAACTTTAATTCCGGCATCTCTTGCACGTCGCGCGGGGGAAAAGAAAAGTGGGTAAGTTTCGCGGGATATGTAGGGTTAAAAATAGGAGCGTATTGTTGCGACACCACAGTTGCAGCTTCCAAGGCGGTCGATGTGAGGCCGTGTGCGCTGACTAGGGATGGAATTCCTAGTTTGACCACGCGTCTTTGGTTCACAAGGTGGAACAAGCTTTTTGGGTTCTCCATAAACTTGTTGGATATATGCAATTCATATTGGGTCTTGTCTTGGCGGCTGAGGTATGTACAATAGTTTCGCAATGACCTGTAGTTTTCCCAGTCATTTTTGTTTCTTCCTGTCCGATAACATCGCCATGCCATGTTTCGCTGTGCTATGGCTTTCTTCGTTCGGCTGCGAAGGAATGAGCCCGGTTTCTTATGATGAAAAGGCTTCTCGTGGCTGGCAGCGCGCAGCAAAGCGTGCCAGTGAGTAAGAAACGTGGTCCAAGCAACATCGATCCTGTCAGACATTAAGAAGTCCCATGAATTGGCAGCAACAAGTTCGTGGAACAATCCAATGTCGGTAATCCAACGAGTTTGTGGGCGGGTTTCATTAAAGTAGTCCATGAATGTAACGAAAGTGAATGTCAGAACAACATGGTCACTATGGCCGAGAGGAGGGGTAAAGGAAAGATTCTCAATCATTAACTCTTCATTTGTGATGATAAAGTCCAGAATGGATGGTGCATTCATGTCCCGAAACCGAGTTGCTTCACAAACGTGGTTGTACAATGGATAGTCTGCCAGTAAGTCAGACAGTTCAGCGGCAAACGGTTGAGAAACAAGGTCTCTTCATATATAATTTATTTATCAATTTTTTATTACAACTTCATTACAATTCGCACCACTTTTTCCATAATTACCTTCCATTTCTGTTCTCCATTTGTTTCTTGCATCCTTGCCATTCGTAAATCTTGACATAATTTAAATGAAATTTTATTTCTATTAGACATTGATAATTTTTTCTCACCTACTGTATATTAATTTCCCTTATTGAACGGAAAAAATGTTTATAAATCCCGCTCACTTCGGTCACTTGCACTGTACTATTTTCTTTTGCTGTTCAAATTTTGATAAACTGATCATGTATTGCATGCCTTGGATATCCAAGAATATATATAATATTATTATTATTATGAAGTCTCCCATTATTAGGAAGTGGGAAAATCGTTTGTTTAGAGCGTGCCGAAGTGAAGAGATAACGAAGGAATCAAGCTGTGCTTGGCTACTGGGTTGTCTATAAACAATCGCAATCAGTTCAGTTCAGTTCAGTTTGCACAGGACAGTATGTGGCTGACAAGCCAATCGAGCGTCCAGAATTTCTTTCGGTGGAATGCTGCGGAGAAGCGCCCACCACTGCCAAAGGGTCAATCCTTTTTCTCCGTGTGGAACCTCTGATGGTCGTAGGACTAGGAGAATGTAGTTGGAGGAGCACCGCGCTATAATCGATGCACTGCCAAAAGGTAATTTTCTTTCTTCTCTGTTTGCAATCTCTGATGATCGCGGTGCCAGGCGCTGTAGTAGTAGGATAGTAGTAGGACAGCAACGCGCAATAATCGATGCTGGAAAAAAGAAAAGGCAGTTTCTCCTCACCAGCACGGTGAGAGGTCAGCTGATGGAGAATCAAGAATAGGAAGATGCTCTAAAATTGCTACAGTGAATAGCGAGCAAAATGGAGGACAACCTAAGCATGGTAATCATGGGATGTAATCAGAGAATAACTTACCCCAGTCACGGTCTAAACCCTGCTTGAAAGTTGAGACGGAACTACAGGAGATAAGTTCTTCAGGGAGCTTGTTCCAGAAGTTGACCACCCTCAAGCTGAAAAAGTTTTTCCTAGAATCTAGTCGACATCGTTCCTTAGCGAGCTTGAGTGCGTGTCCGCGAGTGCCCAGCTTAGGACTTAAGGTAAAGATGTCATCTGGATTAACGCCGCTTAAGCCCTTTAAGATCTTAAAGGTTTCAATCAAATCACCTCTCAAACGACGACGCTTAAGAGAGAAAAGACCCAGAGGCCAAAGGCGATCAGCATAACTTTTCCCACGCTGACCCTCAATCAGGAGAAGGATGTCTTGTTTAAGTGATATTTGGCATCATAGAACATCAGAGTCACATAACGCAGGATCGCTTAATGGTTCGCAACGAGGTGATTCATGATAATAGAGCAGGACATCACCTCCTCTTGTTGCACGATCCCGACGAAGTAAAGACATTTTGGGGAGGGTGAGTTCCGCATTAAGAACTGCGCTCGATAACCAAGTCTCAGTGACAGCTATTAGGTCCCATGCACAAAGGGAGTGGCGGTAACGGAACTCCGGGAGATTGCTCATAAAACCAGCGGCATTTGTGTAAAAGCATGAAAGTCTGCGCGATTGCAGTGTGTACATTGTGCGATTTGAAGGTGCACTTATTCCACCGGCCCTGATGAAGCTGGTTCCTGGGAGTTTTTGGAACAGTCGTGTGTAATTTGTTAGCAGATTGGTCTCCATTCGACGTGACTGGTGATTGTAGACGAGGCTGTGGTTTGTCGACTGCGGAGCGAAGTCGAACCTCCGTGGGTGCAAAGCGCTTGTTATCATACCACAACCTAAAAACGGTAATTACCATATCCTCTGAGTGAAATGCGCGGAGCATTGCCCTTGTAACTGGAGGACTTGGGAAGGCGTTTCACGGCAGTCGTCATAGTTCCCTTGATTTTGCCAAGCTCTTGGATATAGCGCCATTGAGAGCAGTCGTGTAGAGTGTCCTCATTGTTAAGTTCAGGAACACCGTGAATAAAGATGCTGCGTTTATCATTATCCGAATTTCAATCGTAACCAGCCTGCTTCTGCATCTGTCTTTGAGACCATGGAACGTCAGGAAAAATGCGGATAGGCGAATTCATATTCCGGAGAAGTTGGGCCGAGAGCAAGACTTCTTCTACCTTCGCAGTAGACTCGAGGGTGATTCGTAGTAGACGTGGTGCATCCGCTGGAAGCAAGTTCGGGCGTCTGGAAAGACGTACCAAGGAAACCGCCGTTACTTCAAGTTGCAATTTTTCGCAGATGGCATTCCACTGTTGCACATCGTCTTTCCTGCGTGTTTGGAAGCACGGCGAGGAGCTTTCAGACACATTCGTGCATACAATGGTCTGGCATTGCGAGCTGCGTTGAGTGGCCTTTTGAACTACAGGCAGTTTATCGGTGTTAGACGGTTTCGGTTTAATGGTTTGTCGTTGAGAGGGAGTATGAGGTTTCGATGATCGAGATGCAGTTAACGTTATCTGATCACCTTGAGGATTTCTGCACGCAGGCCGGGTTCTCACATCTAGTAGGGATTCCAGGCGTTGAAGTCTGGTGACAATCGCGCAGTATTGCTCTGCGGCTGGTGAGGACGCATTGGTTGCTATCTCCGCGTAAGTAGTGTTCTGATGTGTGTCTTCGGCTGGTCGCAAATTGTTTGGCGTGTCGATGATAGCGGATTTGGGCGCTTTACTACTGCGTTTGTCGGCCAGCTTGTCTCTTCGATGGCGGGCTCGGCACGCAACACAGAAAAATAATATTTCTTTATTTTTATGCGTTGTTAAATAATCGTAAAGCGACTTAGGAATCTTCGAGCATCTCAGCTGCTGCCAATAATCACAGCGATCGCTTAGAGGGCAGGAACATCGTCTAGAACATCCACGGCACATTTTGCGCAGTTGTTGCGTTCGTTTATCTTATCAACGTGAGAAGAATATTTTAAGTCAAGGAAGACGCAAAATAAATCTCTAACAGCAGACGTGCGTAAAGAATTCGTATCTCGCGCGCATCGTGAATTGAAGAGTTTAAATAACGGTTCGGTCAGTACTGGAGCGAGATTCTTTTGCACTTGTGTGTGTATACTATGCGATCTAATTTTGCTAAAAAAAACTTTTGTTTAGAGTGTAGCAAATTGTAATTTTAATTTCTTCTCTAATGTATTCCCATTTCCATCGATGCTTGTTTAAATCAATATTTATTACCAATATTCTTTTTCCGCGCATGTTCTCCTTCTGTTTTGTTCGTTGATGCTGTATTGTTGCGTGTTTGTGAATCAGGGCAAAATTGACGTGTCTCCGCATTTTTCAGCCTCGCGAATTGCCATCGCCGATCTGCGTGACGCACTGGAGTTCGGAGTTGGAAATATTGTTGTGTGTGTATAATTGCATTACGAACGCGATGTGATGGCAAGCTTTTCAACCTGAAGCGGATGAGAACACAAACAAAGTTATGGGGGGTGCTAATCGGTAACCTGCTGTTTGTCGAGAACGCAACCTTTATTGCTCACTACCAAGAGAACCTCCAGTCGATAATGGGCTGTTGTCGTCGGCATGCAAAGACTTTGGGCTAACAATCAGCATGTGGAAGTCCAAGGTCCTTAGTCAAGGTACTTCATCGCCACCAATGATCACTGTTGGAAACCGTCAGCTTGAACCAGTACATCATTTCACATATCTTGGTTCAACCATTGCGGATAACCTCTCGCATGGTACGGAGATTGATAAGTGGATTGGCAGAGCAGCTGTCATTTTGTTCCGATTGAACTCTCGTATTAGGGGGAACCGCAAGTTGACTGTAAAGACAAAGATGATGGTATACCGTGCTCTACTGTATGGCAGTGAAACCTGGACTACCCACTTAGGAGCCGAATGTAAGCTGTACTTTCCATCTACGAAGCTTCCCTCGTATCCCATCCCACATATCGTGGATGGACAAAGTGACTAATGCTGAAGTGCTTTCAAAAGCTTGTCTACAGAGTATGTTAACCCTACTAAGACAGAGCCTCCTGCGGTGGCTCGGCCACGATTACAGAATGAAGATGGTCGTATTCCGAAAGATATACTTTCTGGTGAGTTGCAATCAGGAATTCGACCATTTGGCACCCTGTATTTGCTTTGCGATGTGGAATTTTGAGTTGGTAAGAACTTGCACTTGACCGCTCACATTGGAGGCATTGTGTAAAGCGTCGTCTGCAACCTGGGAAGAAGCAGATACTGCTCTTGGCTGCTAAACGGAGATCACACCACCTGAGTGCAACTGACGCCCAAAGAATATGTTCTGCCTATAACTGCAGGCGCTGTGGGAGAGATTGTTCCTCCCGAAACTGACTATTTAGTCATCCGAAAAGCTCTAGGACATGAAAATTAATGCAATTGAGATGTACATCCATGTTCGATATCCACCGAATGAGTCCAAAATAATGGCATCTTCGCTCACCGTGAGTTCAGTCCTTTGTCCATTTATACAGTAACATTTTCTTTTTGCATTTATCCACTACATAATTGGTGAGCCCGTTTTCCTTTTTTTCGCTACAACAGCGTGAATCCTTGTTCTAGGCCTAAACTTTGCTTTTGGATCTATAGAGAATGACCACGGGTTCTTGTACCTGCCACAAGAGAAAAACTGGCATGGATCCTCATCATGAACTCTTAGAAATATGCGACGAATTAGCAGCAAATCATAGCGCACACGCCAAATACTATGCGAAATAATGTCGAGGTGTTGATCTTTCACCACATAGGATTTGTCGATGGTGGCCAGGGTAGGGTACACGAAGAACTAAACAGGACTAAACAGATTCACGTCTCACATGGGGTGAACGTGCTGCTAGCGGGAATCGCCTATCTATCATGTTCTTAGTACGACCCCAGTAGAAGCAGACGTCGGCACATCCGTAAGCTTGATAACGAAAAACCAGATTCTTCAAAAACATAGTCTCTGCTAAAAATTTCCTGCACCCCCAGGGTTGATGGCAAACGGCCTCGCCTGGAGAAAGCTGAGTGGCGTGTAAACTCGGACTGCTAATGGACTTTGTCTGATGGATATCGTGCTTGGCAGTGAGTGCTCATGGTTGGACTACCGAGTTGGTTGGTCCGTGGGTGGCGTGTGCCATAGTTTCAACAGTGGGAGGTGTCTGTGTACCTGAGGAGTGAGAAGATAATAATATCTGGTGCTTGGGTTTATGGCCACGACCGAGTTATAGTGATGAGTAACAAACACATGCACAGGATATACCAATGGATAGTAACATGTTAAATACCCTCTACATAATCGGTAAATGTGCCGTTCCGCGCGTATATTCGCAATGGAGATGGCGGATTGTGGGTAAATGCTTGATGTACAAGGAATTATCTTCCAAAATCGCTGGGTTGCCATGACATTGTCATGCTGAAAGTATCCACTGGTTTTTGACCATATTAATTTTCCCGTAAGAAACTTAACACGAATGCCAGGATGGGAAAGATTGTGTATGGTTTGAATAATCCGCCGTATAAACTCAGACAGGATAAGTAGTCGGAGAGCGCTTTGTGATAAGACGCAAAGGATATCGCCCAAGCAATCGGGCAAAGTGAGAGCTGTGGTATCGAGACAATAGGAGTCCCTGAGCTGTCTGATGCCGGCATCGGTTACTGTGCAATGCTTCGATTTCGCTGAGGTCGGGGGAGAGTGGCAACTCTATCATACTCGTTGTAGATAGTTAGTCAGGTATATGAATTGTGGCACCTGAGATATATCGCATGCCAGTCGTGAACTGACTGACAAAATCCTGGTGCCTTGTCTCTCTAGGAGAGTACCTGCCCGCAGATCTGTTCATCGATGAACGAGTAGCATATAAACATTAAACAGGGTAAACTGTCTGCCATGCAAAATGTGTTCAAACACGACTCGTGAATCGATCAAGAAGTGTAGTTATGAACACATATGAAGTTCTGATGCAAATGCGTGCGATGAAACGAGGTAAAAATTTACTACCCAAAAATAACGCTGATATAAATCACGAAAAATTGACGTTCCGAAAATAAAATTCACAATGTTTGCGTTGATATTTGGCTTAACAATTGTAGTACACGAAGGATTCGTGCATTACTTCGTGCTCACCAATTTGTAGTAGACTGACCGCTACAATAACCTCCCCACGAAGGTAGGATAAAACGCATAGGAGATTGACGATTTATCGCGGTATCCAAAACGAGTACAAAGGTACAGCGGAACAATCACGGAACACGAGTCAACGGAAGTGAACTCAAGGTCAATTTTTGTTGGGTACAGCAAAACACGGTAATAACGGACTTCCAGCTAAATGTTTCCCTCACGGACCATCGATCGCTGAACGCTGTACGCTTCCAAGTCGAACTATGTTCTCGTAGTGAAGGCACCAGGCTCGGACACAATATTCTAGGTGAGGCCGAACTAAGGCCTTGTGCAGTTGCGGGAATACATCAGGTTTTTCTGCAAGATAGAATCCAGTCTAGCCGAAACGGTACCTTGCAAGCACACTGAGCTGCAGCGGTACGTTGGTCCTCCCACTTGAAGTCAGCCCTAACCAGTACTTCCAAATTCTTGAAACACTGAATGGCGTAAACGCTAGGAGAATTTCCCGCACCTGGACCCACATCTTATCAGCCTGTGCTGAAAAGAGTTGACTCACATCGAGGTTCAGTTTATGACGAATTTATGACCCGATCAAGGTCGTAAATTGAAGAGTTCACATAACGGTTCGGTCAGTACTGAAGCAAGATTCTTTTGCACTTGTGTGTGTATAACATCCGATCCAATTTTGCTAAAAAAAACTCTTGTTTAGTGTGTAGCAAATTGTAATTTCAACTTCTTTTCTAATGTATTCCCATTTCCATCGATGCTTGTTTAAATCAATATTTATTACCAATATTCTTTTTCCGCGCATGTTCTCCTTCTGTTTTGTTCGTTGATGCTGTATTGTTGCGTGTTTGTGAATCACGGCAAAATTGACGTGTCTCCGCGTTTTTCAGCCTCGCGAATTGCCATCGCCGATCTGCGTGACGCACTGGAGTTCGGAGTTGGAAATATTGTTGTGTGTGTATAATTGCATTACGAACGCGATGTGATGGCAAGCTTTTCAACCTGAAGCGGATGAGAACACAAACAAAGTTATGGGGGGGTGCTAATCGGTAACCTGCTGTTTGTCGAGAACGCAACCTTTATTGCTCACTTCCAAGAGAACCTCCAGTCGATAATGGGCTGTTGTCGTCGGCATGCAAAGACTTTGGGCTAACAATCAGCATGTGGAAGTCCAAGGTCCTTAGTCAAGGTACTTTATCGCCACCAATGATCACTGTTGGAAACCGTCAGCTTGAACCAGTACATCATTTCACATATCTTGGTTCAACCATTGCGGATAACCTCTCGCATGGTACGGAGATTGATGAGCGGGTTGGCAGAGCAGCTGTCATTTTGTTACGATTAAACTCTCGTATTAGGGGGAACCGCAAGTTTATTTAATTCATTCAAGATTAAAGAAGTGTCATTGTCTAACCTAACGGTGCAATTTCTTGTTTGAGGAATTTTACGAATTTTAATGCGGCGTGAGATTGATGTTTTAGGATGCATATTATATCGAATATCATGAAACGTAAAGTTTAACTTTCGGATATTATCACAAATTATCGGTTCTAGTGATCCATCAGTGCTCCTACATTTAGATATAGACCTGATTTAAAAATGCCTTCCTCTACGCCAAATGTGGCAAAATGATGGCTAAGGGAATTAAGTGCACAGCTTGCAAATTTTGGGATCACCCTAGCTGCTCTGTTATACATATATCTCACTTATTGATTTATCCAAAGTACCACTGGTTTTAGTGGTATTGTAGCATCTGTCATAAGGCTGCCACTGACGTCGCTTGCCAAAAGCCAAGTATTAGTGTGACGTCGCCCTGCTCATCAGATTTTGTACCCGCCCAAATTCCGAGACAACGGCGGACAATGGGATAGCTGACAAATCTAGCCAGTTTCAACGTCCTTCTAAGCAAGCTACCAAATGTGGTAAATGTAGCCAGATCTTCAAAAAATCGTGCAAACGAAAAGGTGGAAAAAATTGCATTCACTGAGAATGTAGACATACTTAGCCAGTTACCACGTCCTCCAAATCAATCTTCCTCTCCCAAGGTAGTTAACGTAGCTGGAACACTGAAAATACGCATTGAGACCAGTAAAGTCACTACTCAAAGGAAGCAACATGGAAATGTTGCTGGCTCACCCGCACTGGATCAAATTATCCAGGAAATAAAAGTTTTGCATAAGTAGTTTCATGCACTGCACAGCACTACTTCTTGAAATACTAGATCCCGAAAAATACTAGTTAATAACCGAGCGGGGCCATTCATTAGGGAATCCAAAAGTCGATGAGATTTTAGTCGCAGATTTATTAGCGATCTTATCTGGATGGTAGGCCTGAGGCCTTTTACTCTCAATGTGCGAGTTCACCTTGTAGGGAGATGGAAGATGGATACGCGCCCTTGGCCAATCCTGATTGACTTCAAATACCAGGCGGATCGGGATGCGTTACTGTCTAGGGCTGAATACATCGCCAAAACAACCCTAGACATGCTTTAGGTTAAGCCGGACAACCCTCCCTCTCGGATTAGACAAAACTCTTTCGCTTCAAATAGGAGGAAGCTAGCTTTCAGGACATATGCTATCCGTAAACCTGATGCCAATTGAAGTACTAGTGAATCCGTTACGATACTACCGAACAGCACATCGGATTAGACGACGTTGACGAGTTGTCGTAAATGAAGAATGGAGCCAAATATATGTCTCCAGTAGTTGCTCCTCTTCGATGAATGCGGACGCAATCCTCAGACAACGGTCCGTAACATCCATGCAAGAGGCTATTGAAACGGAAAATCCTGCTTTAAGTAGCACGCCAAAAAACGTTCATCTCCCTCGTGAGTTTCGACCGAGGGCAAAGCAGGATTAGTTTCATAAGCACGCGTAAACAGCGACCCACTGCCTTACGCTAATGTGTGCAGCATAAGGAATAAGTGGGCTGACCTCTCTCTTCGTGTGTCTGAGTTACACCCCAGGGTTATAGCGGTTTCTGAGACACGGCTTGATGCGTGCAGTATCTCGTCGTTAGATTCTATAGACCCAGCACTGGGAGAGGCGGTGGCGTTGCACTCCTCCGAGATTATGGTTTGCACAATACAGGGACGGGTATATTCCTAACCAGTGAAAACGTCCACATTGTTACGAGTATCCTGACTTGCTACAAGTCAGGTCTCGAAATTGCCTGTGTATACATCACACCCTGATTGAGACGCTCGACAGGTTGTTTCAATCAACTCTCAGCGTACTCATCTTAGGTGATTTCAACCTTCCAGGCATACATTGGGCCGTCCCTGCAGGTTTAGTCACCAAGCAATCCGAAACGTTTCTCGAATGGCTCCATGATCATGCGTTGCATCAGCATTGTGTGTGAACCCAAGAGGTTTTGTAATGGATGCACTCCATTTACTCTCGACCTAGTATTGTCGTCCAGGCCCGAAGCCGTTAGACTTTTAAAATACCTACCACCGATCGGCAACAGCGATCATGTAATGATAAGTTTCGGAGTGGTACTGCGTTTTTACAAACCTACTGCTCGTCTCAGAAGCAATTTTAGGCTTGTAGACTGGGATTTTCTCCTACAAACTTCAAAATCTATCTTTCAGTTCTCTAAAGATTTCAATGCAAGTTACGACTGGAATAGAATTTGTAAGTATCTAAAAGAGTTGCAAGACAAGCGCGCACCACTGCAATCTTTAAAAAGCATCATAGACCGCCCTAGTGGACTCCTCGATTTCGTCGGTCGACCCGTAAACAAGATCGTTTATGGCGGCAACATAAGCTATCTCCCACTTTTGGTTCTTGGGTCCGATGCAAAACAGCTCAGAAAGCTTGCGTTGAAATATAGCGTTTGCTGAAACAGTGGATTCAGTTATCCTTTGCTAGGGATGCTAAATCCAATCCGAAAAGGTTTTATAGATACGCTCGATCGAAAGGCAAAACCAGGGAAAGCGTTGGAGATTTGAATCTGGAGGACGAAAAATTAGCCGTTACCGACCCGTCTAAGGCAAGTTCCTTTTTCAGGTTCTTCAGTGGCTTTCAGAGACGTGATTATTTTTTCAATGCTGCGTCTAGGTCGTTTAATCTACTACCTGTTGCTCCTCTGCTGGATGAGTTGTCCTTGAATAAATCCAAAGTGTATGAAGCACTTTCAAGTTTCAAAATTTATGGTTGAAAAAACAATTAACTTATCTATGTTCGCGTCAACGAAGCTGAGGGACCAGATGGTATTCACTCGATTATGCAAAAGAATTTTTGTTACGGCCCTAGTGATGCTTGCTCAAAACGGCTCCTAGCGTTGGCTCCGTTTTCGAACACCTACGTATTGGCTCAGAGAACAACACTGACATGCCGAATCTTATCTTTGTAGAACGATAGTGTTGTTCTGTACATCAGTTGAAACGAAAACAAAAATAATGGAATGGAGTACAGAGGCAGTGTCGTTGTTCGCTACCTGTCAGTGTTATTATATCTGATTGGGTTGTCCGTTGCCTCGCGCCATTTGAATGTGTATTTTGAAATGTGGTCGATATGGCTGAACGGGCGCGGAGATCGATAATTGTACACGTGACGTTGGTTGACCTTTGAATCGTGTGTTAGCCAAAGGTTGAATAGGTAGACGTGTACAATGGTGAATGTGTAGAGGCAATAGTCTGCTACACAGCTCCCCACAAGTGCTGAGAACACTGGGTGCCGATCGTCGGAATTAAAAAAGGCGATTCGCGGGCCTGAAAAAATAGATAGCACCCGTTCTAAGCACGATCGGCAAACTCGCTATCCAGGGTCTAGGAGCAGAGGAGTGGAATTGATCAAAGGCTGACTGTCACTTCGATGGTCTTCGAGGGTATTCTCCGCTGGAAGTTCGGCCTTTCCATTCCACGGTGAGTTCGTCCTCACAATACCCTGTAAAGAAAAAAAAGAAGTGGGCCAGATGTTGTTCTATTAATTGAGTACGTATGATAATCTGTCCGGGAAATGAACATGTCGACCGGATCTAGTTACGGACTTATTTTTTCTCTATGGCTTGTTTACCGTTTGGTGTATCGCCCAACCCGTCTCCACCTAGTTCTTTTTCGATAAAAGCAGGGTTTAATCTATCAATGGATATCGTTTCCTTTTTACCCATGATGTCGACGACGAAATGCTTTGGGTGACGTTTGACGACTTCGAAAGGACCGTCGTATGGAGGTTCTAGTGGTTTACGTACTGAGTCTACCCTGACCAACACATGGGAGCAGGTAGATAAATCTACCGGGATGTATGTTTTGTTGCTCTGTTGTCGCGTTGGTTCGGGTTGTATAGACTGCATAGCTGCACGTAAACGCTGTACAAAATCGCTGGGATCGATGTATTGGTTACATTGCGATCCGTGTACAAGGTCCGCTGGGAGATTAAGAGTAGTATCGTAAACTAACTCTGCTGATGAGCATCCCAAGTCCTGCTTAAACGAGGTCCGCATGCTCAGTAGAACCAGCGGTAGGTGTTCGGTCCAGTTGCTTGGGTCTGGTTGAGCCATCAGGGATGCTTTTAACTGTCTGTGCATCCATTCAACCACCCCATTTGCTGCTGAATGATAAGCTGTTGTTCGGATTCGTTCCGTTTTGAGCTGCCTTGTGAGGTTCTGGAATAGTTTTGCTTCGACTTGTGCACCGTGATCTGTCGTAACGATTTCGGGTATGCCGTAATTAGCAATCCAGTGTGTGACAAAAGTTTTCGCTATCGTTTCTGAATTGATTTCCTGGATGGGTACAGCTACCGACCTACGCGTGTATCAATCTACACACGTCAAAAGATATCGCTGGCCTTTTGATATTGGCAGCGGTCCGACGATGTCGATATGAACATGTCTGAAACGCGTGCAGTTATCATCATATGTTCCGATTGGGCTTCGTATGTGGCGTTGAACTTTAGCTTTTTGACACGAGAGACAGGCTTTGGCCATTTCCCGCACTTCCTTGTTCATTCCAGGCCATACGAAGCACTCTGCGATTGGACGTTGCGTGACGCGGACACCGGGGTGCGACATATTGTGAATAGAATCGAATAGGACTCTTCTATACGTTTCAGTAACGACTGGTCGTGGTGTACCTGTCGCTGTGTCACAGATTATGGTCTCGCGTGTTCCGTCTAAGGGGAGTTGTTTGATCTTCAAATTAGTGTTAGACAACTGCTGAAGGAAGTTCTTCTGTTAGCTCTGAAGTTTAGCCAGTTCTTTCAGATCAACCATTGGGCTGACATCAATGGTGTCAATGGAAGATCTGGACAAGGCGTCGGCAACCTCGTTCTTAAATCCAGGAAGGTAATTGATTTTTGACGTGAATTGCGAGATGTAATATAAATGTCGTATTTCACGTGGATTAGACTTGTAAGAGGCAGAAGATCGCGCGTAGGTCTTGGCTTGTGATCTGTGAGTATCTCAAATTCGCGTCCTTCTAATAAGTGACGGAAGTTTGAAGTAGAATACCATTCCGAAACGCTAAAATCTCACCGGAAGCACAGGACCGGTTTCGAGGTTTTTGCCTCTCATCAGCTATGTGTATCCGCTGGACTCTTCGCGTTTCGGACTAGTATTTGTGTAGACGGATGGTGCAGTGCGAACGGAAATTCTTGTCTACTCGCTACTTAATAAGTAGCTAGTATTCTACTTCGAACTATCCTAGGGTTGTAATAACCCTCGCGTCAATACGCAGTTCGATCAGTTAGGGCTTAGTTAAGTACCTTCAGCTACTTATAAAGTAGCGAGTAGACGAGAACTTCCGTTCGCAAGTGACGGAAGTGTCTAATACTCAGAAACACTCAGAATAGAATACCATTCCGAAACGCTGAAATCTCACCGGAAGCACAGGACCGATTTTGAGACCGATTTTGACGGAAGTGTCTAATACTCAGAAACACTCAGAATAGAATACCATTCCGAAACGCTAAAATCTCACCCGAAGCACAGGACCGGTTTCGAGGTTTTCGCCTCTCATCAGCTATGCGTATCCGCTGGACTCTTCGCGTTTCGAACTAGTATTTGTGTAGACGGATGGCGTAATAAAAACTGAAGTTCTCGTCTACTCGCTACTTTATAAGTAGCTGAAGGGACTAAACTAAGCCCCAACTGATCCAACGGCGTATTGCCGCGAGGGTTATTACAACCCCAGGATAGATCAGAGTAGAATACCATTCCGAAACGCTAAAATCTCACCGGAAGCACAGGACCGGTTTCGAGGTTTTTGCCTCTCATAAGCTATGCGTATCCGCTGGACTCTTCGCGTTTCGAACTAGTATTTGTGTAGACGGATGGCGTAATAAGAACTGAAGTTCTCGTCTACTCGCTACTTTATAAGTAGCTGAAGGGACTAAACTAAGCCCAAACTGATCCAACGGCGTATTGCCGCAAGGGTTAGTACAACCCCAGGATAGATCAGAGTAGAATACCATTCCGAAACGCTGAAATCTCCCCTGGAAGCACAGACCGTTTCGAGGTTTTGGGCCTCGCATCACTATGCTAATCCCTGACTCTTCGCGTTTCGAACTAGTATTTGTGTAGACGGATGGCGTAATGTGAACTGAAGTTCTCGTCTACTCTCTACTTTATAAGTAGCTGAAGGGACTAAACTAAGCCCCAACTGATCCAACGGCGTATTGCCGCGAGGGTTATTACAACCCCAGGATAGATTACAGTAGAATACCATTCCGAAACTCTAAAATCTCACCGAAGCACAGGACCGGTTTCGAAGTTTTTGCCTCTCATCAGCTATGCGTATCCGCTGGACTCTTCGCGTTCGACTGGTATTTGGTATACGGATGGCGCAATGTGAACTGGAGTTCGCGTCTACTCGCTACTTTATAAGTAGCTGAAGGGACTAAACTAAGCCCCAACTGATCGAACGGCCTGTTGCCGCGATGGTTATTACAACCCCAGGCTAGTTTGAAGTAGAATACCATTCCGAAACGCTAAAATCTCACCGGAAGCACCGGACCGGTTTTCGAGGTTTTGCCTCTCATCAGCTATGCGTATCCGCTGGACTCTTCGCGTTTCGAACTGGTATTTGTGTAGACGGGTTGCGTAATTTGAACTGAAGTTCTCGTCTACTTGCTACTTTATAAGTAGCTGGAGGGACTAAACTAAGCCCCAACTGATCCAACGGCGTATTGCCGCGAGGGTTATTACAACCCCGGTATAGATCAGAGTAGAATACCATTCCGAAACGCTGAAATCTCACCGGAAGCACAGGACCGGTTTCGAGGTTTTTGCCTCTCATCAGCTATGCGTATCCGCTGGACTCTTCGCGTTCGAACTAGTATTTGTGTAGACAGATGGCGTAATGTGAACTGAAGTTCTCGTCTACTCGCTACTTTATAAGTAGCTGAATGGACTAAACTAAGCCCCAACTGATCCAACGGCGTATTGCCGCGAGGGTTATTACAACCCCAGGATAGATCAGAGTAGAATACCATTCCGAAACGCTAAAATCTCACCGGAAGCACAGGACCGGTTTCGAGGTTTTTGCCTCTCATCAGCTCTGCGTATCCGCTGGACTCTTCGCGTTTCGAACTAGTATTTGTGTAGACGGGTGGCGTAATTTGAACTGAAGTTCTCGTCTACTTGCTATTTTATAAGTAGCTGAAGGGACTAAACTAAGCCCCAACTGATCCAACGGCGTATTGCCGCGAGGGTTATTACAACCCCAGGATAGATCAGAGTAGAATACCATTCCGAAACGCTAAAATCTCACCGGAAGCACAGGACCGGTTTCGAGGTTTTTTTGCCTCTCATCAGCTATGCGTATCCGCTGGACTCTTCTCGTTCGAACTAGGTTTTGTGTGACGGTTGGCGTAATTTGAAACTGAAGTTCTCGTCTACTTGCTACTTTAATAAGTTAGCTGAAGGGCTAAACTAAGCCCCAACTGAGCCAACGCGAGTGCCCGCGAGGGTTTCTTACAACCCCAGTATAGATCAAGTCAGAATACCATTCCGAACGCTAACTCTCACCGGAAGCACAGGACCGGTTTCGAGGTTTTTGCCTCTCATCACTATGCGAATCCGCTGACGCTTCGCGTTTCGAACTAGTATTTGTGTGGACGGATGGCGTAATAAGAACTAAAGTTCTCGTCTACTCGCTACTCTATAAGTAGCTGAAGGGACTAAACTAAGCCCCAACTGATCCAACGGCGTATTTCCGCGAGGGTTATTACAACCCCAGGATAGATCAGAGTAGAATACCATTCCGAAACGCTAAAATCTCACCGGAAGCACAGGACCGGTTTCGAGGTTTTTGCCTCTCATCAGCTATGCGTATCCGCTGGACTCTTCGCGTTTCGAACTAGTATTTGTGAAGACGGAATGCGCAATGCGAATCGAAGTTCTCGTCTACTCGCTAATTTATAAGTAGCTGAAGGGACTAAACTAAACCCCAACTGAGCGAACG
>JACCGJ010025645.1:0-26629 GCA_013407085.1 Atriophallophorus winterbourni | reverse complement strand
CAAGATTAATCAAACACTCCAAGATGTCTACAACAAGACCGCCACTAGACACGATGTTCAGCCATATCACTAAGGCTAAGAAGCCACTGTGAATTTTGATCTCTAGGACCACAACCTGGTTGTAACATTTAAAATCTTTATGTACCGGAGCCAAGTCAGAGTCTGGCCACCCTAAAAACGACGCCATTCGTAGTTAGGAGAGGAAAACAAAACCGCGTTATGAAAACAATTATTACTCTCCCAAGTTAGCGGCTAACCACCAGCCACTTTTTACAGTCTGTACCTGCTGAAGTACAGAGCCGTTCGGGTTTCATGTGCAGGACGTCCCCCAAACAGCGGAGACGACGTCGGTTAGTGGCTGTCTGAAGACTAGTGACGTTGCTTCTTAAGACGGGACGCATAGCCTCAGGGTTGCAAACGTGGTTTTGCCACCGATCGTGGGAAATCCATCGCAAACTACGTTGGTCGAAGACTCCAAGCCTCCAAACATCGGTGTCGGTATGCCTGCATTACATGAATCAATTGCAGCTCCAATTAAAAATTGAACTGAAATGGAGTAATTGGGCACCCATATCATAGACTACCCGTGAGCTCAGTTACTGTCAGGTTGCCAGAGGCTTAGGCAGATGTAGGAAGGGATTATTGACCGTGAAAAATTAGCATGCTTACGCACGTAGCTGACTATCGGTGGTAAATCAATTTAACGTCATTACCTGTGCAGCACAGACAAAAAACAAAAACCAGAATAAACGATAAGGTAAAATTCAAGAATGGCAAATCGCCAGGTGAGGACGGAATTACCGTTGAACTTATTAAAGCCTGTGTCGACGTATTATTATCTCCGCTACATCGGCTGTTCTGTTCGATCTGGGAGACGGACGTTTTCCTATCAGACTGTGGGATGTCTATCATTCTACCACTGCCGAAACGTGGAGATGAATCTGTGTGCTCCAATTACCGCGGAATAAGTCTAATCGACACCGCTGCTACAGTGTTTGCAACGCTCCTGCTTAATCGGTTCTCCGCCGAAAGAAATCTGCGCACCAGAGTTAACCAAGGTGGATTTCGCCCTAGGATGGGTTGCGTAGATCAAATATTTACTTTACGCAGGATCCTCGAGCACCGTGCACGGTATCAACAGCAAACGATAGCTTGCTTTATTGACTTCCGCGCCGCCTTCGACTCCGTAGACCGTGGTTGTTTATGGGACATCATGCTATCGGATGGGGTTCCATTAAAGATCGTCAACCTAATCAGAGCCTATTACAGCTCTACAAGGGCACGGGTTCGTGTCTACGGTGAAGAATCGCGTGAATTTAACTTGCACACAGGAGTCAGGCAAGGTTGTCCGTTATCGCCGGTTATGTTTAACTATGTCGTAGACTGGATAATGAACCAGGCGTTAACAGGGTATCAAGGGGTGCGAATTTCAACGGATCTATGGATTTCCGACCTTGACTACGCTGATGATATAGTCGTTCTGGGCGACAATACCGAAATGCTGCAAAGCGTTTTAGACCGCATTAGTGCCACTGCCGCGAAAGTCGGTCTTGAGATAAACGCGGCTAAAACCAAGGCATTTTTTATACCGACACACCAGGCATCCAGCAACTTCGCGTCCAGGGTTGTCCGATTGAATACGTTCCAGTCTTCAAATACCTCGGCTCAAGTATATTGCCCAATGGTCAGGCGAAAGATGAAGTGAAGTTAAGGGTCGATCGTGCTCGTAATGCGTTTTTGCAGTTGAAGGGCACCCTTTGGCGCAAGCCCGGGATCAGTCTAAAAACTAAGACGCGTGTTTATCAAGAAGCGATCCGCCCTGTACTGCTTTACGGATGCGAGACATGGCCTTTAAGGTCACAGGATGTACGCACATTAGAATTATTCGACCATTGGTGCCTCAGGGTAATCTTGGGCATCCGATATACTGACCGAGTATCTAACGCAGCCGTACGAGAGCGTTGCAGCGGACTATCTCCACTTTCCGCTCACATACAACGGCGAAGGCTGCAATGGTTTGGCCACGTCCTCCGAAAGACAGACACAGCACTTCCAAAACTCGTCCTCGACCCCAAACCCGTTCGCACCTGGCGTCGGCGGCAAGGTGGTCAAGTGAAAACCTGGCTGTCAACTGTGAAAGAGGATGTAGACACCCTGGGTCTGCGTACCGTCTACGGAGTTCGCAGGTGGGAACGAGACTGGATCACGATCTGCAACGATCTCGCCTCCGATCGACGTGCGTGGGCTGGTGCGATCCGAGACATCAATGAAGCCGGCTAATCCACCCGTGGAGCCAGCCGCACAAAAGTAAAGTAAGTAGAAGTAAGTACATCGGTCGACATCGACCGAAGGAGGCCAACAACAACAACTGGCAAGTATGCCGGTATTAGAAAGATATAAGATGAGAAAATAGTAGTGGGGTCCAGCATGTTTTCGTATGCAGCCCGGTATCGTTGGCAAGTCAATATATTCCGGTGCTATCTCGATTGGGACAACGCGAAGATTTTAGTCAAAGAAAACCACCGACGAGCGCGAGAATTCCTCGAAGCCTGGCACTCAGCAACGACATCAATTGGCTAAAACCTATGGACCAATAAAAACGCGATGGACAAGAATGCAACACATGAATTCCACCAACCAACGGAAGTGATGGCGAACGGACAGACGGACCTTATAAAAACCAATGAATACCAAGTAGAAGTCACTTCGAAAGAAGTTCTGTTGATGATGTCATCTAGCTTGATCACGAAACGTCCAACAACAACTACACAAGCTCGGTGAACACCATCCTCATCCTGAGCTACACATATTCTCCTCTATTGCTTAATGGTGTTATCTGTCCGGTACCAAATGCAACATATTTACGAGCTTTTTAACATCTTTCAATTAAGGTCCGACGATTTATTTTAGGATAACGGGCGGCTAAAACTTATCGTTCTTAGTGAAAAGTTTAGGATCAATCCAAAGTTGAAATTTAGATTGATAAGAGGATTAAGCAAAACCCAACAATCAGTGCAATGTAGCAGCGGTGACTATTAGGAATAGTTTGCTCTATACATGACGTTCGAAAATCAGGGCGGAATCACGGCCAATCTAATCGTACGAGTGAATGTTAAACAACGATAGGGTTGACTACACTGGAAACCGTGACAAGATAGTCTAGCTTTTGATGTCGACGTGAATCGAAAAGCTAATTATCTGCGGTGAACCGACGGTCAGATTACGCGTCATTTGTGCTCTTAGCAATACTGACGGGGCTGGCAGAATCTCTCGATTGGCTCCTAGGATAAGGTCCAATTTGAAAGGAACAATACAACCGATTAGCGCCAAAGAACGTCCCTCTCTTATCGCAAGAGCGATTGGATGCTTCGCAAATCTGAAGCGATGGATGGTTCAGTGATGGACTGCTTTGAACGAACAGAAACATTCTCGCTAGATATTGATAAACCATCTTGCCCCGTTTGAATTCAATTGTGGCAACGTAGGCTGAAGACAAGGATGATAGTATACTTTACTGTACGACAGTGAAACCTGGACCATCCACACAAGACACGAACGGAAGCTGAATGCTTTCCATTTACGAGGCATCTGCCATAGCTTGAACACATCGTGGATGGACAATAGCTCGTTCACAGAGAACGTTCACTATACCGTGGCAGCGCTGGAAGCGGTCGCATTCCGAACGATCTACTTTATCGAGGTTTGAAAGCAGGAAGTCGACCCTTGGTTAGCACAAAGACGTTTGCGAAAAACATATGAACGTTCTTGATATCGAGCCCACGAGTTGGGAAGAACTTGGTCTTGACCGCTCACTTTGTAGGGTCAGTACGAATACCGCATTCAACTTGCGGCTGTTGAAATTCGACAGTGTGACAATGCTACATATCAGCCAAGCGATGATGAAAGCACAAGCCTGATCCAGGCAAGGTGCCGTACAGTCAGATACAGCCGAGTAGCGTGCATGGATGTGAACGCTGTCGGAGAGATTGTTACTCCGGAATTATTATTATTATTATTATTACACAAGTCTTTACAGACGATGTGCCAACAAGTATACCATGAAGAGGGTACATGATGAAAGAAAAATGTAGGTTCCATGGTTCTTGTTGAAGGCGACATACTACCCGGTTGCCAAGGCCGAAGTAGGGGGTTAGCTTAGGGGACCCCACCCGGAGCCTTTGACTCAAAAGTCTATCCGCAAGGCAGCGGTTTTTTTCCTTCACGAGAGCCGGTGACCATTTTGAGGGTTCTTGCGCCTCTCTTGAAGTGTCTCGGCGATTGTTCGAGTACGCCTCTCTAGCCTTTGCACGACCAGGTGCAACCTGCAAGGCAGCAAGGATTTTTCCTCAGGGTTCACTCCCGAAGCCTTTCCCGCAATCGGGTATGCCGCAAGGCAGCGGAGGTTTGGAATAAGGGTTTTCCTTCCCTTAGATGGACTGCCCTCCCAGGCTGACGAGCTCCATCTACCCGGAGCAAACTGGTTTTGAGGTGCCAGTCATCCGCCTTCGCCCCTTCTCCTGTCAGTAGAAGCAGTTCCGCCACGTGCAGGCCAGGAGCTCGACTTTGGTTGTCGGAGGCTGTTTGAGACGCACGCCATATGGGAGCATTTTATGGACAGTGGGAACTCATCCCCACTGCCGCCCCAGGCTGTGACAACCTTGGAACCTTACTCCGGAATCAGGCTGTTCAGTCACGTGAGACGGTGTGGAGATATTCAGACTCGATGCTGCTATCAATACCAATTAGCGCATTCCCAAACAAGTTACCCCTTTTCTGCGACAAACTCAATAAAGCGCATATATCGAACAATTCATACATTTAAACGCTCTGGTATCAAGAAATTGGCCGACCGTCACACACACAGAAAGAGAGATAGACAAAAAAGCGAAAGACCAAAGGCATGAGGAGTGGGGTTGCTGCGATTTATTTACACTGGGGGTTCGGTTCTCGACGGTGGAGCAGCGCGCGGATGAGACGATGTTGCTTGAGCACGAGTCTTTGCAGCGCACCGATTTGATGTGCCAGGTGATCCACGCGCCGATGCAACGAGCGACGGGTGTCGGACTTGGTTCTGATGGGGGGAGAACGAAGGTCGTTAGAGTAATCAAACATTGCGTATGGAAGATGGCATCAAGTGGTGGTCGCATTATCATGGCAATAAAATAGGAAATAGGGTCATCAATAGAGCAGGAAGTAAAAACACGATTGAGGATGATGTCGGTAGCATCAATGGTAGAAGAGCGAATAAGAGCATGTATGTAATGTATGTATGCATGTATGTATGTATGTATGTATGTATGTATGTACATATGTATGTATGGATGTATTTGTGTGTATGTATGTATGTATGTAAGCATGTATGTCTGTAGGCATGTAAGTATGTATGCATGTATGTATGTGTGTACGTATGTATGTATGTATATATGTGTGTATGTATGTATGTGTGTATGTATGTGTGTATGAATGTATGTATGTATGCATGTATGTATACATGTATGCATTTATGTATATATGTATATATGTATGTATGCATGTATGTATGTATGTATGTATGTATGTATGTATGTATGTATGTATGTATGTATGTATGTATTTACATATGTATGTATGTATGTATTTGTGTGTGTATGTATGTATGTATGTAAGATGTATGTATGTTTGTATGATGTATGTATGTATTTATGTGTATGTATTTATGTATGTATGTACGTATGTATGTATGTATGTATGTATGTATGTATGTATGTACATATACATGCATGCATGTATGTATGTATATATGTGTGTATGTATGTATGTGTATGTATGTGTGTATGTATGTATGTATGTATGTATGTATGTATGTATGTATGTATGTATGTATGTATGTATGTATGTATGTATGTATGTATGTATGTATGTGTGTATGTATGTATGTATGTATTATGTTCATATGTATGTATGTATGTATTTATGTGTATGTATGTATGTATGAAATCACAAGTGTGATTCAGGCAAAGTGCCGCACAGTCAGAGACTGCATGTGGGCCAAGATACTGTCAGGTTGCCCAGGGCTAGATAGATATGGGAAAGGAAAAAAGCAATGGTAGTGAGAATTCAGCGTACTTTCGCATGCAGCTGACTACCGCTGTTAGCTGCACAGCACGAAGGGACTGCACGATTGCATTCCTGCACGGCGATCATCACACAGGACTCCACCACAAACCGATCGTGGAATGTGTGTGTGATTGAGAAGCTTATTTGCTTCCGGCCTTGGGGTGAGATCACGTGATTGAACGCGGCTGAGTGGGTCGATTTTAACCGAACGAAGGGTTAACGTTGGTTTTTGAAACGCGTTTTGAAATTGTATAGTTTAGGAACGATGGACGCCACATGAATGCCGCTGCCAATCAGATAAGCACAGCCAAGAACCTACAACCATCCAATATACCGGTGACTTCCACCGGTAATGGGTTGCGTAAGCAATCCGATAGCATTGTCGAGTTTATCGCTACATCTGGGCATCTTGACAGTTTTGTAGCAGTAGGACGTAACCGTCGTCTTTTCTGAATTTATACGCTGACCGTTCTGTTTATTTCCTCGTCATTGGCTGTTCTCAAGGTCACATGGCTTAATGTTCGGTTCCTCATTGGCACATACATGTTGTCCAATGGAACGTTTTGATTTCGCTGATTGTTGCCAGACAAATAAGTGGTAAGGAGGGCACGATTACAAATCGTTACTATCAATTCACGTTGACCAAGAAGGACATCAATTCAACTGGAATGGAACCAGAGTCATTGCAAGGGGACGCACACACCACATATGGAAATTCATCGAAGCGTGGCACTCCACAACTCGGTCATTGCATCAACACGTTCAATTGGACGACATGAGGAACCGAACATTAAGCTGTGTGACCTTGAGAACAACCAATGACGAGGAAAGAAACAGAAAACACGACGATCACGAACATTTCACAAGAAGCTCCGCTGACGATGTCATCTAGCTGGATGACGAAACGGCCTACTGAAATTACTGTCTCTACCTCTGCGCAATATTTTTATTTTTTGAAGGATGGGGAATTTGCTGCGCCGGTCAGAAAAATGCGAAAGAAAACTCATAAATGCCTGCAGACGGAACCGAAACTGTTTTGATTTTGAATGTGACTGGCAATCTCAAATTTTCCCATCAAAGTTTGACGTCCCCCTTATTCGTATTTTAATTCTGTGTTTAAAATATTTTGATTAACTGAAAATTCGTTTTAACGAATAAAGTTCTTTTCTTCTTCTTCTTCTCTCTTCTTAAGATGGTAAACAGTCACAAACCAATTGTGATGTATACGAGATGAGGATGTGAGCACCACTATCTATGGCTTATATAACGATTCCCACAATGACAAAACTTGTAATCCATAGACACTGGCCATTTCTAAGCGTCTCATATATTGTCGGGGGTCACTCTGATTCGCTGCAAAAAAGGTTCATTGAGCCTTGAAACAGTGGAGCGGTAGTGAAGGAAGTTATACTTGAATGGATGATTCTGTATTCGAACCACAAATTGGAATTGCAGACGGTTTACAGAGCTAGGCGCCAGAAGACTCAACTGCAACAATGTAAACGTTCGGTGTTGCTAACTGTTGGTTCTACAAGAGCGCACTAATTGTTAGCTTACAACGACTGCCTCTAATCCTAACATTTTGGTGATGGAGATGAGATACGAACCAACCCATTGGATTACTGTCGCTTCTCGAGTTAAACAACGTGGGTTAATTCCACGATAAATGCTTGATTGAAATGGTTTATTTACCGTTTGACCGATCGCTACAATGCCAGCTTAGCGGACACACAACATCCAATCCCTGAGGTACAAGTATTCACTTTAATATCAAACTTTAACAGGTTCTCTTTCTTTTCTTTTTTTCTTTCTTTTGTGCGACTATCTCCTCCTGGAGGATGAGTCAGCTTCAATGAAGAGTATTGGGAATTTTAGAACATAGGGGCGTCACCAGCACCACTCGGCGTTTGTTCAAGTCAGCTTCTCTAGCCTTTGCACAATCAAGTGCGACCTGCAAGGCAGCTGGGAGTTGCCAGAAAGAGGTGGTTTACCAGACTCTGTTCCAGCGTTTTCCTCAGGATTTTTTCCCGAAGCATTTCCGCGATCGGGTATCCCGCAAGGCAGCAGAGGTTTGAAATCAGGATTTTTCTTCCCTTAGATGATATGCCCTCCCAGGTTAACGAGTTCCATCTGCCCGAAGCAAACTGGTTTTCAGGCGCCAGTCACTCGCCTTCGCCCCTTCTCCTGTTGGTAGAAGCAGTTCCGCCGGGCTCGGGGAGCCATTCGTGCAGGCCAGAAGCTGGACTTGGTTGTCAGAGGCTATTTGTGACGCGTGCCATATGAGAGCATTTTATAAACAGTGGGAGCTTATCCCCACTGCCACCCCCAGCTATGACAACGAGAAGTCTGTCCGAACAGTTTATCCTTTGCTTTGCTCCAGACAACAGTCACAATGAGCAAAAAATTGTGTCAAGTCAGACATAAGTGAACAACAAATCACCAGGGTCAAACAACCACAAACCTGGAAAATCGTTTCGATGGACAAGCGACCTCAAGGTTGCGATGCGAGTTTGTCGAGTGCTGCAAATAAAACATAAGACAATGTAAGAATGTGTAACATCACAAGTTTGATCCAGGCAAAGTTATAGACTGCACGTCCGCTGAGATAATGTCCAGTTGCACAGGCCGAGATAGATATGGGAAAGCAAAAGTGGCAAAGTCGGTGAGACTCCAGCGAGTTTCAGCATGCAACTCACTACCAATGACAAATCAATATAGCACGGTATAAGCTGTACTACCAAAATAGACAAGATTAATCAAACGCTACCGAAAGAAGTCTACAACAAAACCGCTAGTGATGGTATGCTATGAAAGCACAAGCCTGATCCGGGCAAAGTGCCGCACAGTCAGAAACTGCGCGTAACCTAAGATACTATCAGGTTGCCCAAGCCAGTAAACACGATTTTGAACCATATAGCTGCGAGTAAGAAGAAGAAAAAGAAGAAGACGAAGAAAAGGATGAAGAAAATGAAGAAGAAAAAGAAGAGAAAAAAGATTAAGAAGAAGAAAAAGGAAGTGATGATGATAATGATGATAAAGAGGAAGAAAAAGAAAAAAGACGAAGAAAAAGAAAACGAAAAAGAAGAATAGAAAGATGAAGAAGAAGAAAAAGAAGATGATTATGAAGAAGAAGAAGACGAAGAAAAAGATGATGATGATGAAGAAGAAAAGATGAAGAAAAAGAAGAAGAAAAAGATGATGATGTAGAAGAAGAATGTGAAGAAAAAGAAGATAAAAAAGAAGAAAAACAACAAGACGATGATGACGAAGAAGAAGAAAAAGATGATGATGATGATCTTGAAGAAGAAGGAGAAAATGGCTTGAATTGCGTACACGAATTTTCAGCAATAACATTAATTCAACCACACAAAAATACTTTGCTAAAAACGTTAAACAAACACTGTTCAGGTGAGGACTCAATGTCAAAATTCACGTCACTCCCTTCATTAGATCAAGAATAGCTATCGATTGATCTGTCATATTCATGCAAGTTTCGATCGACGAGCTTATCTCGAATTAACTCGCGAGAGGCATAGCTCAGTCGTGCGAGATAACTTTAGTGCCTCTTTTGATCATCAGCAAATCATGTTCAAGTAGATGGGGAAAAATTACATGCGGGAAACTACTGCAAAATCGGATCACTTTGGCCCCATCTTGGGAAACGGTTCATCTCAAAAGCTGCTAGTTTGACCGGCAAGGCTTTCACCTGCAAGTAAGAGGAGCTTTGCTTCTTCTCTTCTGAAGACATGACAGCGTCTTTGACTTCCTAGTAGGCTGCTTCAATTCAGACTTGTGCGATTTCATGCACAGATACTGCCTTTTCTATCAGGGACTTGGTATGAGCCAATCAAAAATCATCAGCAGCGTTGGTAAACCTCGAAGAGCATCTTATGATTAAAGACGAAGAAGCACTTTACTTCAAGAGGGGATACAAGGTGTGCAGGGAAAGATTTAGATCCGGGTTACCTCATTGAAATTCTGCTCGTATTCTGTGTTGTTGCAGGAGTCCCTTGAATCGACACCCACTGGCAGATCTTTGTGTGATTCCGTCTGATCTACGGTTGTTCGGCGTTGTCGTAGGAGATGTTCAAACGTGGCAAGTTCTTCGGCGGTGTACTGCACTTCGCTGGCTTCCGAGTATTCGGTGGAAGGCGATAAAGGGTGAACCACCGTGGGGCTTTGATCGTTCGTTACCACACTGGATAGAGGAGCAGGTTGTGCAGAGAGGGTTGGGGTGTTCAAGGTGCTTGTCGCCGTTGCTGTGACTGCGGAAGTCGTTGTGGTAGACTGAGCAAGGTTCTAAAAGGTCGGACAACAGAAATGAATTAGAAGACTAAGATTGTCAAAATGTTGTCCAAGATAAATGAACATGCAAGTCAGTCCAGAGCTTGGAATTCGATTCCGAAAAAGCATACATGCCGATTACGTAGCACACAACACAGTTTTCACATATTCCCGCCACTGCAAGCGGAGAGGCGACGAGTAAATAGATGCATTTGAACAAACTCGAAGTATCGAGATGGTTGAAAGTTCAGATATTGTGATGTGCACATCCCCATCACTTACACAACATAACCGATGTTTGGTTGTTTGCGTCATAAGGTGGAGATAGTAAGATTAGATTCAGTAAGCACTGAAACAGTGGAGAAATGGTAAACAAGTGTATACTTGAATGCCACTGTTGCATAGGGTTCGTACAAAGAACCACGATGTTCAAACACAGAATGGCAAAGTGATTCTTGGTCAAGCACTCAAGGCGCTTATGGATGACCGACGTAATGTGTTGCTCACATCCCCATCCCTTACACTCCACTACCGGATTCTGGCTGTTTGCCGCCATCAGGTGGAGACAGTAAGATCTGGTTAAGTCTAGCTGGAAACAACGGTAAATTGTAAGCAATGTAAACAAGTGAATACGACAATACTTGGTCATTTATGAGTGTCTTGAGTGTTTTACGTGGAATCACTCTGGGAGTCTGAATATGAAAACAGTACTTCCATGTAGCAATGGCCTTAAAGTCAAATGTCTTGTGCAAATTAACTCTAACTCTAACGCTCACTGAAACTAAGCGTGGAGTCTCTGCTAGACGGTAGAGGAGAGTAAGCAAGCACATAGTGAGTGAGCTCGCAAAGTATAGATGTGAGTGTAGTATAGACAGTGAACAAACTATCGATCAAGCATCGATCGTAAGTACATAATGTGATTATCGCTTGCTGTACAAACATTGTGCAATCCATTCATTCCGTCAATACACGAGATCAGCTACGGTTGTTTACTGTCGAACCCACGGCTGGGCCATTAGTAGTACATTACAGATATAACAGTGAGCAATACATTACTGTGGACATTTCTGCTTTTTTATTGATCTGGCGGCATTGGGTAAAGCCGAAGTTATCAGCGTTTTAGGTGGCCAATAGTTGCCATCTAAACGGAATAAACTAGTTAATGTACTCCTTCACAGGGCTTGCGTTGCACCTGAAGAAGATTTCAGGCCGATCGCTATGCTCATCATTTGCGACTGTCTCGACCTACTGCTTGCCGACGATGCAGCCATTATTGCTCACTCCTCAAGTCGCTAATGGACTGCTGTGGGTTGAAAATCGGCATAAACAAGGTCAAGGGACGGCTTCGCCTCCCACGGATACTTTTGAAAACTGTCAGCTTGAACTAATATATTGTTTCTCATATCTTAGTTCAACTGTCAGCCATTGCGAATAACCTCTCGCTAGAAACGGAGATTTATAAACGGATTGGCAGAGCAGGTGCCGTCTTGTTCCGTTTGAATTCTCGTGTCTTGGGCAACCGCAAATTGACCGTGAAGACAAAGGTAATGGTGTACAACATGTGTGCACTAAACGCTTTACCCCGTATGACAGTAAAACCTGGGCCATCAACGCAAGACACGGGCAGAAACTGAATACCTTCCATCTACGAAGCATCCGTCGTATCTTGAACAGATCGTGGATGGACAGAGTGACTAACGCTGAAGTGCTTTCAAAAGCTGGTCCATATAGCATGTTCACCCTATTACGACAGCATCGCCTATGGTGGCTTGGTCATGTCTACAGAATGGAAAATGGTCGTATTCTACTCTATGGTGAGTTGCAATCAGGAAGTCGACCACTCGCGGTACAAAGACGTTTGCAAAAGAGATATGAAAACTCTTGGCATTGACCCCGCGAGTTGGGTAGAACTTGCTCCTGACCGCTCACATTGGAGGCATTGTTTAAAGCGTCACCTACAAGCTAGGAAGGAGCAGATACAGCTTTTTGCTGCTGAACTCCGATCACGCCACCGGCGTACGAATGACGATGACCGACGGAGTACTGCCTATATCGGTAGGTTCTGCATAATTGAGATTGTTAGCCCCGAATCGCACTGCTTACTCGTATGAAACAATGTTCTGTCTAGGTCCGTGGTTCAATTGACCTACCGCCAATGACTTCGGTTTGCAACCATATCTCTTAAGGTTCCCAGCCACCTATTAGGTGGAGCTTTTGGACCCCACCCAAGCAAACGAATACGCCCAACTGAGCCTAGCCCTACGGTGAGTTTCTTCATCCCAACGCGCCACGTCATGGACTGGCCACTCGATCGTTTCTCCCAGCTTCTGCCAGGCTCTGTGAATAAGGCGCGGTACGGCAAACGGTAAATACTACCATATGGCGCGCGCCTCAAATAGCCTCTGACAACCAAGTCCAGCTTCTGGCCTGCACGAGTGGCTCCCCGAGCCCGTCGGAACTGCTTCTACCAACAGGAGAAGGGGCGAGGGCGAGTGACTGGCGCCTGAAAACCAGTTTGCTTCGGGCAGATGGAGCTCGTTAGCTTGGGAGGGCATTTCATCTAGGAGAAGGAAAACCCTGAATTTCGACCTCCGCTGCCTTGCGAGATACCCGATCGCGGGAAAGGCTTCGGGAGAAAAGCTTGAGGAAAAATCTGGAGCAGAGTCTCGTACACGGTTAGTTGGTGCACGCCACGTCCTTTCTGGCAACTCCCTGCTGCCTTGCAGGTTGCACTTGGTTGAGCAAAGGCTAGAGAAGCTGACTCGAACAAACGCCGAGTGATGCTGGGGACGCCTCTTCGTACCCAAATTCCCAAAAATCTTCATTGAAGCCGACTCATCCGCCAGGAGGAGATAGTCGCACAAAAGTACAAGTACAAGTATGGTAAACGGTGAGATTGTTAGCCCTGAATCACACTGCTTACTCGAATGAAACCAACATTGACCGAACAACAAGAACAACGCCTGGAGTGTTACACTCGTCGGGTCCACAGGAAGTGAACTGTGGGTTCTGCATAAGCGAGATTGTTGGGTAAGGCGTCCTCACCCATGACACGTACGACCTTGATAATGTTCTTATCCGAACATTGCGAATTCTCGACTGGTCGGGCATATGACGCTACTCAAATGTGTCAGTCTGGAGAAACATTCATGAAGACTTAATCACGATAGGTCAAACGGTGGACGGTAGCTCAGGCCGTAAGGCATGAAACTACAATGGTGAAGGTCCTGGGTTCGAGTCAGACCCGAGACAGGATATGCACTGCTGATGAGCTCGAGTCCAGTGATTCGAATGTGGACCGTTGTGATAGGCTTTGAGAATATTTCGAAGGACTTGGTACTCATGAGTAGACACAAAACATTGTAGATACGTGCTGTGACACGTGGTAACCTTACGCTTCAATGTCCTTACCGCTTACTTCGCACACCCCTTTGTGTTCTCTATATAAACACTGGCCCTGTCCAGCTCTAGGACCTGTGAACCAGTGTCCTGAGTCTCGGCTTGGTCATTTCACAATCATCCTGTGTTGTTCTATTCTCTGTCTCGGTGGGCTTGGTCTCTCGTATCATCTAGTTGATCACCTGGCACAAGTGTCTCTCAAACCCACACTACATATTAGAGATTGTTACCCCCGAATCGCACTGCTAACTCGTATGAAACCAACATTGACCGAACAACAACAACAGCAACACCATAAATCGCTCACCTGGAGTGTTACATTCGTCGAATTCACGGAAAGCGATCCGTTTGAGACCAGCGCGAGCCAGGTGGTGAGCAAATCCGACGGCGAGGAAGAGGCGGTAGCGCTACCCAGCACATTGACCTTGGGCAATGAGGTCAAAATACACGGGAACGAACCGGCCTCACTCACGAGTTTCACCCCAGAGGTGGCGATCACGCGTGGTTGAGAGGAAAATGTGGAAATGGGCACGGTTGTGGTGTGTATCATTATGGGTTTGGTCGATTGCACGGATAGCAATGGCCGGAGGATTGGGCTTTTCGGGTAGAGCAGTTGGAATTGTTCGACAGAGACGATTTTCTTCACCTCCGTGGGGGTAGTGAATCGAGGAGGTTGGCTCAGTGTGGGGCATGAGGGGGTGGATGTGCTCAACTCGCTGAAATCATAAAACGCAATTTAGAAACCAACAAAATACAGATCTTAAGTGATCAAACATTATGCTATCGATAAGACGGTATTACCAAAACATCACATGGCAAAGGTAACTGAACGGAGTCCGTCAGACACTTAATCGCCGACACTTAATCCCTAGACACTTTATCCCCAGACATTTAATCCCAAAGTTCATCCGCAGTCACTTAATCCCCAGTTTGATAACTTCTGATCTTAAGAACGTCAATTTCTACGTAGTTGAGTATCGCTGAATTGCTCGAGATGTCATACCATGCAACGACAAATACGTGAACTAGGGATGAAAGCAGATAATGAGGCAGACGATGATTTGCGGCTCATAATTTTGCCGTTGAATGATGCATTACAGTTAGTCTTTTCTTGCCAGCATCCCACCATGTGGACATTTGTTAACGGTTTGCGAAAGGATTGCAGACAGCATATGGCCTCTGTTCTTCAATCAAGTGCTGGGGTTCATTTCAAACAGAAGGAGAAGTATGCTGAACACCCTAACTTGCAACCGCTCTAAAGTCGACGATGTGAGTATTTAGGGTAGGGTCCCCGCGATCAGATATAACAATGGCTAGTTTCTGTTAGGATATGTAGTGGTTAGGTAGCACACATAGTTCCGCAACTGCACATGGAGAGGCAACAGGTAAATAGATGCATTTGAACAAACTCCAAGTATCCAGAGGGTTGAAACTTCAGATACACACCAGTACGGAATTTTGGCTGTTTGTCGTCATAAGGTGGAGACAGTAAGATCAAGTTCAGTGGACCATGGCAAAGGTAACTGAACACCCCAACTTACACCCGTTCTAAGGCCGACGCTGTGTGTCTTCGGAGCTAGAGTCCCCGCGATCAGATATAGCAGTGGTTAGTTTCTCTTAGGATGTCTTAAAACCATCTTCAGTAGTAAACACCTTCTTGGGGTTGTTGCTTAATCTTGTATTTTGTCGAGTGGAGTGACGAGAAAAGCTTGTTATGATGCCGCAAGAAGGCTGTCATGCTGGGAAGAGTTCATAAAGCGACAGTTCGGGCTGTGTTACTGTATGGGTGCGAAACCTGGATCTTACGTACAGAACACATTCAGCATCTCCAAGTATTTTACAACCGATGTCTCCGCAACATTCTAGGAGATAGCTGTTACAATCGCATACGCACCGATGCTCTCCGAAATAAGTTGTTCGGTAGTAATGTTGATATAGAGAAGCAGATCAACCTGCATAGGTTACACTGGTTGGGTCACGTTTATGTATGCCGGACCACCGACTTCCGAAACGGATTCTTTTGCGACGCTACATCCTGATTGGCGTAAATCTCGGGGTGGCCAAGCCGTCACATGGCATAGGCAGTTAAAAACCCTTACTAGTAACCTTTCCAAAGTCAGCGTAGCGCGTCTTCCAGGGTGGTGTCCCCGCGATCGGATATCGCAATGGTTAGTTACGCTTCAGGATATGTCCCGAAATTGTGTTCAATGGCGGTCTTGCACTAAGCATCTTCTTGGAGTGTTTGCTTAACTCTGCTTAACCCTTCCTCATCTTTTATGCTTTTAATTTTTAATGGTCTGGGTGGAGTTAAGTTAAGCTTCGGTCGCGCTACCGGTTGTACTGCGTCTGTGATGATGATGAGGATGTCCATGCTGATGTCGCAAACGTTCATCGAATACATCGAAGGTTTAGGCGCCTAATCCCCAAAGTATCTTTGCTGGTGATCCGTAACTGTCCAAGTCCCACCACACTCGCCGTTTGTGTGGGGTAATGCCGTTTTGATTTATGATGATAACTTCAGAGATATTTTGGAGAAATGCTGTTTGACATTTGGATACTCATCCTTGCCAAGCCCATCGAACTATTCACAAAGTTGATCACGACTGACCATAATTGGGAAGCACTGGACTCGAGTTTCGCTCTTATTTGAGCTCATCAGCAGTGCATATTCTCCTCCGCTTCGGGGGAGGGATTCGAAGCCTAGAACATCACCATTGTAGGCCCATGCCTTAATGACCTGGGCTACCGCCCACCGTTTATGAACTGTTGTCCAGACCAGTCCAGAAGGAGCACGCAACATCTATTGCGGTCACCCAACCGAACAGATCTCCGTGATGATAACTAAACCTGCTTCGAATGCATCAACCTAACCAAGTCAAACATCACGAAATCAGTCACAGTTCCAAAGGTTGTCATAGCCGCGGGTGGCAGTGGGGATAAGCTCCCACTGTTTATAGAATGCTCCCATATGGCACGCGTCTCAACTAGCCTCTGACAACCAAGTCCAGCTTCTGGCCTGCACGAATGGCTCTCCGAGCCCGGCGGAACTGCTTCTACCAACAGGAGAGAGGGCGAAGGCGAGTGACTGGCGCCTGGAAACCAGTTTGCTCGTTAGCCTGGGAGGGCATTTCATCTAAGGGAAGGAAAACCCTGTTTTCAAATCTACGCTGCGTTGCAGGATACCCGATCGCGGGAAATGCTTCGGGAGAAAACCCTGAGGAAAAACCTGGAACAAAGTCTGGTAGACACACCACCTTTTTCTGTCAACTCCCTGCTGCCTTGCAGGTCGCACTTGGTTGTGCAAAGGCTACAGAAGCTGACTTGAACAAAAGCCGAGTGGTGCTGGGGACGCCGCTTCGTACCCAAATCCCCAAGAACCTTCATTGAAGCTGACTCATCCTGCAGGAGGAGATAGTCGCACAAAAGTAAAGTAAAAGTAAGTAAATCAGCCACACACCCTTCTTGCTTCACCGCGACGGAAGATGCTTCCAACCCATTGATAGAATCCATCTTCGGCCAACCGGACCCCACGGGACTACTCGACCCGGCTGAGCTGTGGCTAGATATTTTCTCATCCACATTCGCCTCCGGTTGGCCCGAGCAAGTGGCCCCTTCCGGATTGGTGTTGGAGCAGTATTTACACCGACATCGCGAGGTGCAACGAATGCCAGCCTGAAACGAGGCGAGATGTGAGTGGTGTGTGACATGATTGAGCAAACGGGTTGACTCATCGCACACTCACTTCGAAGCATTCGCAGTAGTTTTTCAAGCATGCGGAGCGTTTGCAATTGCAACCACGGACGTGCACGGGGGCGTCCTGTCCCAAGTGGCCTTTTTTCACGAAACAATGAAAAGACAAAATTATTATTATTATTATTATTATTATTATTATTATTATTATTATTACACAAGTCTTTACAGACGATGTGCCAACAAGTATACCATGAAGAGGGTATATGACGAAAAAAAGATTTTTGTCTTTTTTCGGCATAAATAAAAAAGAGAGGGTCACTGATAAACGGGAACACAAGCATGGCAGGATTCTCGCCACTGGTTGCTTTCTTTTGCCATCACACCGAGTGTTATCAGCTACATATCTTCACGGTCCCTCGGACCCCACGATGGCTAGTGGGGCTGTTAGACGCTTTTAGGGTCTTCCGCCAGGTGTATTCCTTTGTCCGCCACGGCGACGTTTCCAATCAGGTCCAGCGAGAGCAAAAAAAGAGCTAGGCGAGGAAGGCATCGCTCATCCATACGGAGAACGTGCCCCAGCCATCTCAACTGGCACATGGCATTCAAATTAATCGGTTAGAAAGAGCGTTATGAAACGATAGAAAGGAAGGTGACGAAATTCGTTTTACACATTCATGGTATTCGAGCTGGAGGATACTGAATTGTGTTCCTTATACTTTACTTTTGTGCGACTGCCTCCATCTGGAGGATGAGTCGGCTTCAATGAAGGATCTTGGGAATTTGGGGCCAAATCGGCGTTCCCAGCACCACTCGGCGCTTGTTCGAGTCAGCTTCTCTAGCCTTTGCACAACCAAGTGCGACCCGCAAGGCAGCGGGGAGTTGCCAGAAAGAGGTGGTGTGATTACCAGAGTCTGTTTCAGATTTTTCCTAAGGGTTTTCTCCCGAAGCCTTTCCCGTGATCTGGTATCCCGCAAGGCAGCGGAGGTTGAAAATCAGGGTTTTCCTTCCCTTACATCGATTTCCAGAAGGCTTTCGATAGCGTTCACCGACCAGTGTTATGGAAAATCCTCCGTCATTATGGTATACCATCAAAGATAGTAAATCTCATAAAAACCTTTTATGAGAAGTCTGAATGCCAAGTGGCTCACAATGGAATGCTCACTGAGAAGTTTGAGGTTCGTACGGGAGTGAGGCAAGGATGTATCCTCTCACCGATAATCTTCTCCCTAACAATAGACTGGATTATGAGACAGGTGACCGATGGCAGGGCAGCAGGCTTTCCATGGACCCCAGCGGGACCGCTAGAAGACCTGGACTATGCGGATGATGTTGCCCTCTTGGCGTGCAAGATCAGTGACATCCAGAGCAAGAGCGATCGACTATCCGAAATTGGCAAGACGGTGGGTTTAGAAATTAACGCTGGCAAATCGGAGGTAATGCGGAAGAATGTTCCGGAGCAACCAATAGTGTTCGTGGACGGTCAACCGCTCAGTGAGGTTACAGATACAATCTACCTTGGGAGCAAACTGACTGTAAATGGTGACTGTGAAGATGAGGTCAGGAGAAGGATCGGGAAGGCGAACCAAGCATTCTGCATGCTGAATTCCATTTGGAAATCCTCCGCTCTCAGCATTAACACGAAAATCAGACTCTTCAAGAGCAACGTTCTGAGTGTGTTGCTGTATGCATCGGAATGCTGGAAGACGACCGCTGCCATTGAGCGAAGAATAAACGTGTTTCAAACTAAGTGCTTGAGAAGGATTCTACGGATTTTTTGGCCACACACCATTTCGAATGAAGAGCTCCTGAGAAAAACTGGTCTGGAGGTGGTATCTACCTTAGTCGAAAGACGACGGCGGATATGGTTCGGTCATGTCTGCAGGATGGATCCCAGTTCGCATACAAAGGTAGCCATTCACTGGCGTCCGCAAGGTAAACGAAAAAGGGGACGGCCCAAGGAAACTTGGCGCAGAACGTTGGAACGCGAACTACGTGCACAAGGATCCACGGTGCAGACGGCAACGGAAGCAGCGGCAGACCAGAACCACTTGCGTGAAGTTGTCTTCGCCTCATGTGCCACCCGGCACGGAGAGGACTGAGTGAGTGAGTGAGTTCCCTTAGATGGAATGCCCTCCCAGGCTAACGAGCTCCATCTGCCCGAAGCAAACTGATTTTCAGACGCCAGTCTCTCGCCCTGTTGGTAGAAGCAGTTCCGCCGGGCTCGGGGAGCCACATGTGCAGGCCAGAAGCTGGACTTGGTTATCAGATGCTATTTGAGACGCGCGTCATATGGAGCATTTTATAGACAGTTGGAGCTTATCCCCACTGCCACCCCCTGTACGGAAGTTACACATTACCCGAAAACTGGTCTGACCCTCTCTCGCTAGACTCTATATAGCCGCTGTCAGATTTGTGATCGTGAGTCGAACAACCTTAACTGTATGGCAGTGATATCGATCATGGTGTGAGAAAAATCGATAAGTCAATAGGTAGATTAGAACACTGATCTGATATGAAGAACAAGCCTGATCCAGGTAAAGTGCCGCACAGTCACAGACTGCAAGCGCCAATTTGTCTAGGACTAGATAGATATGAGAAAAGAACACAGGACTTTAGATGGCGGTGCAATCGTACAGTAGTTCTGTGCTGTGTGGCTAGCACCTGTAGTGAGCTGCATGCTGAACCACTACCATTTCTCAAGACCTGGGCAACCTGACGTGCAGTCTCTGACTGTACGGCACTTTGCTTGGATCAGGCTTGTGTGCTTCCATACCACACCATACCAACTCACCAATTTTCGACTGGAACGCGTCCGGTTTCCGTGTGACAATCCGCTCGATCGCTTTCTGCCGGTGAGGTTCAAACCACAACAAGTTGAAGCACCCCACACAGCTACAATCGCCGCAAAACGCGCCCGAGGCGAAACACTCGCAGTACAGCTTCAAACAACCCGACCGGGAACAGGAACAACGGCGTGAGGATGAAGGACTTTGGGACGGTTTGGCGTTTGGGAGCGGGGCCTTGGGTTTCGTCTCGGGGATCAATGGCGAGGGGGTGGCGGGAATGCAGGCTTTCGTGGCTGCGTGACATACAAACGAGAATGGCAGGGGGGGTCAACAACATGACAAGCTTGGTAAAGTGGGGATTGTAATGCAAGAGGTCGATGGCATGACAGACGAAAAACAAGCGCCAAGGGTAGGGATTATGGTATTAAAGCACAGGCCTGCGTCCAGGCAAAGTACCGCACAGTTCGAGACTGCACGTGGGCTAACATACTGTCAGGTTGCCGGGACTTGGATAGATACAACGCGTATCCGCATGCAGTTCAGTGTACCGGCGACAGATTAATTCACCACGATGTAGCGTGTGCAAACGTACATCAGCGCAAACAGAAGACGGACAAATAACTACACCAGAATAGCCCGGCGTCGTAAAACAGACAAGCGAAACTGACTCAAATGCCACAACGATGATGACAAGGGGTAACTTGGAAGGGTTTACTGACATTTAACCGTCTGACAGTAAATCCCCAGACATTTAATCACAAATTCACTCTGGCGTATCACTACCATTATCGTTACTTTTATCTGTCTAGGCCTAGGTAACCTGACAGTATCTTAACTCAAATGCAGTCTATGACTGTGCGGTACTTTGTCTGGATCCATGGACGAAATTAAATAACCATTTCGATCTGCTTTGTCAGACGAGTTCATGCTGACCGGCCGTAACGAATCGCATTGCTAGTGTGCTTCACGCCTATACAAGAGCTTCGTTCTTTCCGCAACTGTCACCGTTATCTTTGTCATGGATAGCATTACACTAGTAGCAAGTGCTTAACTGGCATGCAACCATGATATGTTAAAAATCCTAAAATGTTGGCGAATGGTGGGACCTATTGAACCTATAGAGGATGTGCAATCGTGCAGCATTTCTGTGCTGTGCGGCTAACATCGTGCTAAATTGATTGGCCAACGGTACTGAGCTGCATGCGAGTACACGCTGGAGTCTCACTACCATTTCTATTTCTATTTACCCTCCCATATCTGTCTAGGCCTGGGCAAGCTGACAGTATCTTAGCCCACGTGCAGTCTCTGACTGTGCGGCACTTTGCCTGGATCGGGCTTGTGCTTCCATACATACACTTCATCCCCAGTTTGATAACTTTTGAAGAATGCAGAATACGTTCAAATGAATTTATTTTACTAACGTCAATATTTACGTAGTTGAGTATCGCTGAATTGCTCGAGATGTCCTGGCGCATATCTCAGCATACTTCTTCTTCTGTTTGATATGAACCCCAGCACTTGCTTGAAGAACAGAGGCCTTATGCTGTCGGCAATCCTTTCGCAAACCATTAAGAAATGTCCACATGGTGGGATGTTGGAACATCAAACATGGCGTCACTTGGGAGGGACGGGAGAGTGCATGTTGGGTCATTCCTTCTTATATAGTTTTGATGCCTGTTGAGTGTCCGCGAGATAGCGCTTTTTGAGGTAATGCCATTAGAGTGCCTAATGATTGCTTCTCGAACCAAAACTCGTTTGCCATGTAAATTAATCTCATTCGACCTTTGCTACTTGTACCATATTCAAGAGTCCTTGCACACATTTAAATATCTTCCTATCTTAAATACCTTCCCTGTCGATTAATTGTCTGGCGATTAAGTGACCGGGCACCGCTTGGAAGGTAAACCGACAAACGAATTTGAAGATGCAGAGTTTAAAACGTGATTTGTTCGGTGTGGGTCCGTTACTGTGTGTTATATGGTACATTCATGGATGCAAATAGTCGGGAAATTTTATTTAATTTCAACAACACTCGCTTAATTTCAAGCCGAATCTTGAGAAACTCAACGCCTTGGCCACCAGCAAGCGAATTGAACTTCAGAGTAGGGAAATGCCACAGCTAGGAAGCTCGGAGGATATAACTTTGCTTGAAATTATAACGAGGTTCATGAAACCCGGGGGCAAGCGCAAGAGAAACAATAGACCCATTTTGTTGTTGGAGTGTATGCCGAACTGCTCAAGGCTGCATGCTGAAACACGCTGGAGTCTCACTACCATTTCTATTTTCTTTCTCATATCTTTCTAGGCCTGGGCAACCTGGCTGTATCTTATCCCACGTGCAGTCTCTGACTGTGCGGCACTTTGCCTGGACGCAGGCATGTGCTTTCATACCATACGGAGCACAGAGAGTAATCGATATATACTTTTCTTCGATTATTGATTTACCAACTGGCGAAACAAGATCAAAAACAAAAGGAATAGCCTTCGAATGAAAGAAAATAAGCTGTTTAGATTGAAGGATCAGTCTTTCTAAATGAGAAGAGCGCACAGTTTGACAACCGCTGTCATGAAACGGATTCGGATGAGAAAGAAAAATAATTAAACAAAATAAACAAACGCAGAACACGGTACGATGGAGGCATTTAAACCTGAAAACGGTCAAGTGACTCTCGATCGATTGACCAATGATCGCACACCACGTGATAAGTTTTCACGAAGCAATGACAAGACTTTACAGACCGCAAAAGTTGCTAAACTACTTTTGGTAACTCAAAACAACATAAAGGGACCAACAAAATAGAGAAACCAACCTGATCGTGTCTGACGGCTGGTTGTGGTCGGCGTTTTCGAAACTGTGGAAACGGGAAGGGGTGGGAAACAATCTGTAAGGCGATCGGGAAAATGATCATGTAATAACAAATTAATAAAACGAACTACTTTAAATGGGTCAGTAGCATCATGAACATTTATTATCAGGTCAACTATGGATCATTTAGCAGACACGTCTGAGTGGTGAATAGTCAACTGGTAAACAAAAAGGATATACATGGCAAACTAGAAACAAACAATTTCATGGAAACATTCCAGGTGTAATTGTAATAATTTTAAGTAGCACAGACTGGAAGGTTAGGAAAAATAGATACATACGTGAACGGAAATCGCTAACCTCGGATCAAAAAGAACATGAATTTAATTGGGATGGATTTAAAATGGTCGTCAAAGACAAAACTAGTCGCAATTTTCCCATGCATTCAATCAACGAATACACTCAATTGTATGGTAGCTACGGGCCAATCATAACACGCGCGAGTATTCCTACCAATCACAGGAGATGACGTCTCACGCAGTTTGAGTGATGTCATCTAGTTTCATATTTACTCGATTTACACCACGAGATAGTGAGACATTGGACGTGAGGCAATCTAATCGAATGTGCAGAGTTCAAACTTGTGTCACCTAGCAAACAGAATATGATTATAAGCGCGTTAAACATCGACTCAATTTACAAGATTTCACCGAAGCGCATATTGAGGCAATTTCTTCGGAGAAATAAGAACGCACGCTAGCACAAAGACGATTAGTGTGAAACTGATTAAAAGTCACTTGAAGCAAAGCTTAATAAAATTATTGCGAGGAGACCAAAATTCGTATTCGCATACACACACCCCACGACCCGTTTCGTGCATGCCACACTCAACAGGTGAAGACAGTACGATCAGGATCTGTATGCCTTAAAACAATGGAAAATCGACAAACTATGTATGCACCTGTCGGATAAAGCTGGCATGACTAGCCTATTCAACTAAGAGTACCCGTAAAGATGAGGATAAACTCATGAGATTTAACAAAGATTCTCATTTAGAGTGATTGAACAAGTTGGCTTACAAGCTCAATCATTCCTTCTCTAGACACAGATGTGCAATCGTGCAGCATTTCTGTGCTGTGCGACTGTTGTTCGTTGTTGACCTACATCGGTCGATGTCGACCATGGATATACATCACAATCGCATGATTTGTTTCATGTTCTATAGCTGTCTGAATGACTAAACAGTCCGATTCGGTAGGAACAATCTCTCCCGCAGCGCTTGCAACGATAGTCAGAACTCTGTTGTAGGGCGTCAGTTACACGCCAGCAGCGTGATCTGCGTTTAGCAGCCAAGAGCTGCATCTGCTCCTCCCCAACTTGCAGGCGACGCTTTGCACAATGCATCCAGTGTGAGCGGTCAGGAGCATGTTCTTCCAAACTTGAGTGGTCAATGACAAGAGTTTTGATATATCTTTCGCAGACGTTTTTTACCGCAAGTGCGGTCTGCCCAATGGTCGACTTCCTAATTGCAACTCACCATAGAGTAGATCTTTCGGAATACAACCATTTTCCATTCTGTAGACGTGACCAAGCCAACGCAGGCGGCGCTGCCGTAGTAGGGTGACCATGCTCTGTAGAACAGCTTTTGAAAGCACTTCAGCATAAGTCACTCTGTCCACCCATGATCTGTTCAAGATACGACGGATGCTTCGTAGATGTAAAGCATTCAGCTTCCGTTCGTGTCTTTCGTGGGTGGCCCAGGTTTCACTGCCGTATAGTAAAGCATTTAGTACGCACGCGCTGTATACCATCATCTTTGTCTTTACAGTCAGCTTGCGCTTACCCCAAACACGAGAGTTCAAACGGGACAGAATGACAGCTGCTCTGCCAATCCGCTTATCAATCTCCGTGTCTAGCGAGAGGTTATCCGCAATGATTGAACCAAGGTATGTGAAATGATGTACTGATTCAAGCTGACAGTTTGCAACAGTGATGATGGGAGGCGATACAGTCCGTTGACAAAGGACTATGGTCTTGCTCATGCTGATTGTTAACCCAAAGTCTTTGCATGCCGACGAAAAACAGCTCTTAGATACTGGAGGTTCTCTTCGGAGTGAGCAATAAAGGCTGCATCGTCGGCAAACAGCAGGTCACGGATAAGCACATTTCGTGCCTTGGGTTGTGCTCTGAACCGCCACAAAACCAAATAGCAAAGTATTGAAAGCTGAGCGGACAACTAGGCACAATGATCTGTGTAAAATCCAGCTCAGCTGACTGCAGCGTAAAAATATATGAGTTTCGATCTACTAATGAGTAGTAAGAAGACCAAGAACATTTGACGAACACTGTCGTCAACGGACCGTGGCAAAACAGCTCATAATTTGTCAGAGGATCACGATATGAAATGCATCTTTGAATTTAAGGGGAGGCAGATTGTACAACGTCAACTGGTCCTATCGACCCCATAACCATACGGGCAGCGAGGTTCGATGCAAATATTGATTTTTTAGCAGACAAACAACAGGTATGAAAAATCGATAACAGTCAGTATGAATATTGATTATTTCAAGCGAAAAATCGATCAGTGTGATTCACTATAAAATTAAATAAAAATCACTGCTGAGTATTCTGCAGTGGGAATAAATTCTAGGGGCTTTCATTTTTGCCGCCACGTAGGAAACGCTATTGAATTTAAGGCCGTTGTAGCATGAATAGGAGTAACTTTGACTACAATATAGTGAACTAGCATCTGAAATACTCGACAGAAGGTATGAATACCACATCTGTATATATCGAACAGTAGCATTGTAAAAGTATGGATGGATGTATGAAAACAAGCCTGATATAGGCAAAGTGCTGCACAGTTATAGACTGCACGTCGGCTGAGATACTGCCAGGTTGCCCAGGGGGTTGCCCTAGGGTTCCAAGGTTGTCACAGCCGGGGGCGGCAGTGGGGATGAGCTCCCACTGTCTATAAAGTGCTTCCATATGGCATGCGTCTCAAACAGCCTCTGACAACCAAAGCCCAGCTCCTAGCCTGCACGTGGCGGAACTGCTTCTACTGACAGGAGAAAGGGCGAAGGCGGATGACTGGCGCCTCAAAACCAGTTTGCTCCGGGTAGATGGAGCTCGTCAGCCTGGGAGGGCAGTCCATCTAAGGGAAGGAAAACCCTTATTCCAAACCTCCGCTGCCTTGCGGCATACCCGATTGCGGGAACGGCTTCGGGAGTGAACCCTGAGGAAAAATCCTTGCTGCCTTGCAGGTTGCACCTGGTCGTGCAAAGGCTAGAGAGGCGTACTCGAACAATCGCCGAGGCACTTCAAGAGAGGCGCAAGAACCCTCAAAATGGCCACCGGCTCTCGTGAAGAAAAAAAACCGCTGCCTTGCGGGTAGACTTTTGAGTCAAAGGCTCCGGGTGGGGTCCCCTAAGCCAACCCCCTACTTCGGCCTTGGCAACCGGGTAGTATGTCGACTTCAACAAGAACCATGGAACCTACATTTTTCTTTCATCATGTACCCTCTTCATGGTATACTTGTTGGCACATCGTCTGTAAAGACTGTGTG